>JAJMDZ010000005.1:310537-431841 GCA_030573835.1 Tetrapisispora taiwanensis (nom. inval.)
GCATTTTTATCAATCAATCAGAACAGATAAGTTCTAGATTTTGTACATTAATATATTTTTTATAATCTTACGTAAAGAGGACAAGGAATTATACTGTAATACTATAACCTCTAATATGAATAATAAATTAAATATTAAATCAAACACTACTGCTACTAACGCAGAATCTACTTCTACCATCGTCTCCGACTTACAATAATATCAGTTATTTCTGAATTGATTAATAATTCAAAGTTATTTGAATTATTAATCTGCTTATTAATTATTACTAATTGTATTTTGAGTTGTATTACTAATCATTACTAATAACAATACTAATAGTATTACTAATAGTAATTGACTGTCTGGAGGTCATCTTACAACAAAATTTCAAAAAATTAATCCGATATAGTGTAACGGCTATCACATCACGCTTTCACCGTGGAGACCGGGGTTCGACTCCCCGTATCGGAGTCCTTCTTTTTTTAAATTTTTGAACTAAAAACAAAAATGTTTTGAAACAGAGGGCTCTGCACGAGAAAATTCTTGAGATGGGACACTCATCAAATCCAATTAAAGTTTTTTGATCAATACTTTAGAACAGAGCATTAAAATTAATATAAATAAAATATGTCATTATGACATTCTTGTTTTATATTTATCCAGATTCCGATTTTAAGAACACCAAGAAATTAAGTCGCTCATTAACAAACCAATATTAACATTGTATTTATAAATTTATATTGTTGTATCAAATAGACTAATCTGCAATAAAAGATTAATCATATCAAAATCGTGATAAAGTTAATTTTGATTTACATTATTTTGAACTGAAAACAATAATAAATTAAAATTGTTCCTTTATCTATAAATACATACTGATATGCTAAGATATATCTATTACTATAAATTTACTTTGATCTAAGGTTTAAAAAAAAGTTTAAAGTTAAAAAGAGCAAATTTCACATCGAGAGTCTTTTAGAAACTATAAATATCATTTCAAATACAACTAATAAATTAAAATAAAAATATGTCACTCCTTGAATCTAGTTCAAGTGTCGAATCCGTAAAAGCATCTTCAACAACTGATTCCTTATCATCAAGTTCAACAGATGGTTGTGTTGTTTGTTCTGGAGACGTTTCCTGTCCTGATTGTGCTGATGGTTACTATTGTGTCCTAACTGCTTTGACATGTTATGAATGTCCAAGTACATATTGTGCACCTATATCAAATTCAACAACAACATCAAACTCAACAGAAACAACCACTAGTAGTTCTAGTTTAAGTGGAGGTAAACTTGCTGGTGCAGTTGTAGGTTCCGTAGTTGGTGGTGTTTTACTATTGTTAGGTATTGCATTATATTTTTTTTATACCAAATATGGGAAATTAAGAAGGGATGAAAAATTAAAAAAGAATGAAGATAATTCATTTGGTGGATTATTAACTACAGATTTTGAAGATGGTCTTCAAGATATGTATGATGCCGATCTTGATGATGAATTTGATGATATTGACGATGAACTTGAAAATGGATTCTATGAAGATGATCTTGTTGAAATGAAAGATACAGTTCCAGATTTGATTGAATTTCCTAAAAATACTAAAAGAGGTCGTTTTAATAAGCCAAGTATTCATAATAATATTCATGAAAATGATAAAAATGAAATAGTTTCAATTATCAATGACCATAATTCGGGATTAATGCAAACTGGTAATAGAAGTAGTTCATCAACAATCAATACAAAAGCTTCTAATCTATTACCAATTGCATACATACCTGGTGTAACGAATTCCAATCCACAAAGAAGAGTGATGCATTCATTAAATAATAAATCCAATTCAAGAGATGAAGTTAAATCTCACATTACATTAGGTTCCTCAATTTTTGGAAATGATAATGAAGAAAATGATAATTTTAGCGTAATCGATATGAATCATAAGAACCAAAGTTTATCAAGAGAAAAATTAAATGATAATAATGCATCGATAGATCAATTAACTACAGCAATCAGAGCTAAACCAAGATTAGTTGATTTAAATAATGAAGAAAAAACAATACAAACAAATTCAATTTTAACATTCCCTGAAGTTGAAAATGTAGGAGAAAATCTAAATGAAAACACAGAAGAAACTGAAGGTACAATTCAAAATAGTAGTAATACAACAATTAAAAACAATACAAAGACCGATCTTGATATTACATTAGATTTTGAAGATATGTAATAATAAATATATAAATTTTATACAATGCCAACATTCATATAAAAAAAATACATGCATTCTTTTTTTTTTTTATTTTTTTTTTTTGTAATTCCAATCTTACAACCAAATATCACTCCATTGAAAAATATGGAGTTATACACTATATATAACTTTACGTAATTAATATCTAGAGTTTTATAAATTCATTATAATATATAAAACAATCGGTATTTTACAATATATTTAATGAAAGAATTTATAATACCGTAATTAATATTAATTACGGTATTATAATTTTTAAACACATTGATAATTTATTTTGGTACTATAACAAAAATCAAAACTAAGAACATTTTTTTAATTATGAGACCGATCAAAAGTGTTAATACGAAAAATAAAACAATTTCACAATAATTTAAAATATATATTTCGGCGGTAAAATATTATGGTAAAAAAAATAAAGATACAGACTCAATAACTAAAGTAGTCTACGGCAATTATAAGCAACAATATTACATCAAATCGTATATACGTAGATATATTCTCTTAAAATAAAAGAAACCAAAAATTTTATTAAAAAAAAAGCATAGTTTCTCCGGAACTTATTTCTTTTTTTTTTTTTATTTTTTTTTTAAAATATTTCCCAATATGTAAATTTCTTATATACGATGATTTTATTATTTTTCAAATTGATTGAGTACTACATCATTTTATCTTATTACGAAATGCAAAAAAACCATCTTTCTCTTAAATTAAAATCAATTACTGTGTGTGTGTGAAAAGAAAAGGGGTTAAACTAATGTATTACAACTAATAGAAATTTATTATCGAATTTGTAATTTTTCATTTTATATTATGTTTTGAGATATATATTATATTATATTACTTTCTTATTATTTTCTTATTACCTTAATTATGGTAATGAGTAATTTGATGATATCTATCTGTTCTCTTTCTCTTTCTGTGTTGGTTTACTTTCATTTTTTTCTCGTTTTCAATTAATAAGAAATCCTATTATAAACTTTTTTTCAATTTATTTGATTTTTATGCCCAAAGAATTCATTCCAATATTGAGTTTTTAGTAAGAAATTTGTGAAATTAAAATCTCCCTTGTAATGTACTGCTTTCTTTTTTTTTTTTTCTTTCTTTTTTTTTTCACACTATTTTTCACAATTTTTCAATTATATATAAGTGATTGATTTATATAAGTTTTTAATTTCATTATTTTTATTTTCAATTGTTGATTCAATTTTAAATTATTAATTCTAATCTTATTCATTCTCGTGTATCTTATTTTATATACTGGAAAAAAAAAAAACCCAATTAGATAATTCTATATTATTTTTTTTTACTTCATTTTTTTATTGGCAAGCACTTTAATTAAATCCAAAAAAAAAACCTAAAATTAATCTATATTTTTTAATATCCTACTCCCCCCTATTACTGAAATTATTATAATGTCCCAATTTACTGAAATTGATAGATTAGCTGTCAGTACTTTAAGATTATTATCTGTTGAAACTGTCGATGCTGCTAACTCTGGTCATCCAGGTGCTCCATTAGGTATGTCTCCAGCTGCTCATGTTTTATGGACTAAATTTTTAAATTTAAACCCAAAAAACCCTGAATTCAGTAATAGAGATAGATTCGTTTTATCTAATGGTCATGCTGTCGCCATGTTATACTCTTTATTACATTTAGCTGGTTACAATTATACCATTGAAGATTTAAAACAATTCAGACAATTAGGTTCAAAGACTCCAGGTCATCCAGAATTCGAATTGGAAGGTGTTGAAGTCACCACCGGTCCATTAGGTCAAGGTATCTCAAACGCTGTTGGTATGGCTATTGCTCAAGCTAATTTAGCTGCTACTTACAACAAACCAGGTTTCGAATTATCCAATAACCATACCTATGCTTTCTTAGGTGACGGTTGTTTAGAAGAAGGTGTTGCTTCAGAAGCTGCTTCTTTAGCTGGTCATTTACAATTGAAGAATTTAATTGCCATTTATGATCATAACAGTATTACCATCGATGGTAACACCGACGTATCATTCACTGAGAATGTTTTACAAAGATTTGAAGCTTATGGTTGGGAAATTTTAACTGTTGAAAATGGTGACTCTGATTTAGATGCTATTTACAACGCCATTGCTCTAGCTAAGCAATCCAACAAACCAACTTTAATTCAAAATAAGACTACCATCGGTTACGGTTCTTTACACGCCGGTACTCATGATGTCCATGGTTCTCCATTAAAGGCTGACGATATCGCTCAAATGAAGACTAACTTCGGTTTCGATCCAAAGAAGAAATTCGTCGTTCCACAAGAAGTTTACGATTTATACAAGACTCAATTAGCTCAACCAGGTTTAGAAGCTAACAAGAAATGGGATCAAACTTTAGCTCAATACAAACAAAAATACCCAGAATTAGGTGCTGAATTCCAAAGAAGATTAAACGGTGAATTACCAGCTAACTGGGATTCTTCCTTACCAGTTTATACTACTAAGGATTCCGCTTTAGCCACTAGAAAATTATCTGAAATGTTATTAGACAGTGTCCACTCTGCTGTTCCAGAAATTATCGGTGGTTCCGCTGATTTAACTCCTTCTAACTTAACCAGATGGAAGGGTGCTGTTGATTTCCAACCACCAACCACCGGTTTAGGTGACTACTCCGGTAGATACATCAGATACGGTATCAGAGAACACGCTATGGGTGCCATTTTAAACGGTATTTCCGCTTACGGTGTTGGTTTCAAGCCATACTCTGGTACTTTCTTAAACTTCGTCTCTTACGCTGCTGGTGCCGTCAGATTATCTGCTTTATCTGGTCACCCAATCATATGGGTCGCAACTCACGATTCCATCGGTGTTGGTGAAGATGGTCCAACCCATCAACCTATTGAAACTTTAGCCCACTTCAGATCTTTACCAAACTTACACGTCTGGAGACCAGCTGATGGTAATGAAGTTTCTGCTGCTTACAAGGTTGCATTCGAATCTAAATCTACTCCATCCATCATTGCTTTAACCAGACAAAACTTACCACAATTAGCTGGTACTTCCATCGAAAAGGCCGCTAAGGGTGGTTACGTTTTAGAAGATGTTGCTAACCCAGATATCATTTTCGTTGCCACCGGTTCCGAAGTTTCCTTATCTGTCGATGCTGCTAAGATCTTAGCTTCTCAAAACATCAAGGCCCGTGTTGTTTCCATGCCAGACTGGTTATCTTTCGACAGACAACCAGAAGAATACAGAAAGTCTGTCTTACCAGATGGTGTTCCAATCTTATCCGTTGAAGTCTTAGCTGTTAACGGTTGGGGTAAATACGCTCACCAACACATTGGTATGACTACTTTCGGTGCTTCCGGTAAGGCTCCATTAGTCTTCAAGCACTTTGGTTTCACTCCAGAAGTTGTTGCTGAAAAGGCTGCCAAGACCGTTGCTTTCTACAAGGGAAAGACTATTGTCTCTCCATTAACCACTCCATTTTAAGTGTAATGAAACACACTAATTGTAATGAATGAATAAGTATTTAATTATCAGTTACCTACTGTATTTAATTTTGAGTCATGTTTTATAGTTATAATATCTAAATAAAAAAAAATAAATTATAGCATTTAAAATTGGTCGAAGGTGTCTTTGATTTTTATTTAACATTAATTTAATTGTTCAGATGTATTATATATAATTTGCGATAATTAATTTATAGATTCGAAGAATTAAAATATATTAAAACTTCGATATTTATACATGCAAATAATGCCTAAAAAGTTATACAAATATTTACATTTTGATGTTATTTAATATGATAAATGTTTTATATTATAACTTTTCAAATTCTTCCTCGTTATATTTGAAATCATTGTTACAACGTCTTGCCAACCAACTATTTTGATAGTCAAAGTATCTCCAAGTTTCTTCTTCAGCTTGTGGCATGCCTGGTGGGGATTTTGTGACTTCTTTGAAGTACCAATTTCTATCCACTTTATTATATTTCCATTTTCTACATTTTGATAATTCTCTTGCTACTAAAAATTGCTCATAAGTACCTTGATAATGGTAAAAAATGAAGAATAAAGTATCCAAATCGAATTTTCTAAAAATCTTTGCTAAAGAAGTTCTTGTGTATATATCAAGCACCTCAGTGTCCTCTTCATTACTATTATCTTTGTGTATTTCATTTTGATTTTTATTTGAATTTTCATCTTGAGTCTTTTGAACATCAGCATTTGAACGTTGTTGTGGTTGAACATCCATTGGGCAGACAAATCTTATTGGTTCATTTGGAAAGAAAACTGAAGTTGGATGAGGTAATGAAAGTGGTTTTCTATAAAAAGATGGAGTATCTGCATCTAAAGAGTCTGGACAATTTAATAAAGAAGATTCTAATTGTTGTATAACTGAATCTGACATTTTTGGTGTAGGTTGCATTAAAATTTTTTTTGCATTTAACCAATATTTCAATTCATCACTAAATAATGGATTTTTAAAAGCTGCATTATTTGCTATATCAGCTGTAATAATTTCTTCTATTTTTTCTGTCATATCTTCTGGGAATTTAATATTTTCATTGATTTGATCATTTTCTTTTTCTTTATTTGATTCTAATACAGGTGCAGATTCTTTTTTCTTAATTGTCTTTGTAATCAAATCAACGTTTGGTGAACCACTTGTTGAATCATTTAATAAAGTTGTAGAAGATTTTGTTTTCTTTGGGGATAATTTATCAATTTTTTTCAATTTTGATGGCGTATTAGTAACACTTGAAACAGCTGTACTTGTTGAAGTTAAATTACCATCATTAGTAATTTCATCATTTGATTCTTTTTTAATTTCACAACCCATATCTTCATAAATAGTATCATATTCAATAAAATCTGGTTCTTCATTATTTTCTACGAAATAATTTATATCTTCTTTAAATTCATTAATTTTATCTTTCGTAATTTCTTCATTTGTAAATAATTTCAAAATATTTTCCAAATTTAATATATGATATTCTAATCTACTAATTTTATTTTCACATTCAATCGAATCAATATTTTTGTCATCTTTAATAACTTCATATTTTTCTAATTGAACTTGTAATTCTTCAATTGATTTTTTAATAAATTCAAATTCTTCGGATTCAACGATTTCTTTATTATTAAAATTATT
Source organism: Tetrapisispora taiwanensis (nom. inval.) (assembly GCA_030573835.1). NCBI lineage: Eukaryota > Fungi > Ascomycota > Saccharomycetes > Saccharomycetales > Saccharomycetaceae > Tetrapisispora > Tetrapisispora taiwanensis (nom. inval.). Next base: position 317,885 of record JAJMDZ010000005.1, read on the forward strand.
TATATCAAATTTATCAGGATTACTTAAAGCTTCAGTTGAAAATTGTTTTGTCTTCATTAATTTTTCAATAGTCTTAAATTTCTCCATATCAATTTCAATCAATCTTCTACTTTCAATCAATTGTTGAGATTTATCTTTAATATCTTCTTTACTTAACCATGTTTTAATTTGATCTCTATGTTTTTGTAATTTTTTAATTTCTCTTTTCAAATCTGATTCTAATTTTTCTCTATAAGAAGTATTATCAGGATCACTTGATTGGAATTTATCATGTATTAAATCATAATCTTCTAAACCTTCTTTAACTTTTTTCAATAATTTATCAATATCTTGTTGTAATTTTCTTTGTGACATCTTGTAATATTGAAAAAATACTCATACGCACACACAAGCCAAATCAATTGTATATATCTTTAATATATATTTACAAATAAAATAATTAAACTATATTATTGGGTGGTATATAAAATAATAATAATAATAATAGTAATATAATAATATTAATTTTTATAATTAAAACTGTTATTGTATTATTAAAATAAAAAAATCTACCACTTATTTTAATTTTAATTTTTCTTTCTTTAAAATTTCAAAAATTTCAAAAAAAAGAAAAAAAAAAAACCAAAACAGTTACCCGATCACATAATTAAATAACATGTGATCAATAAAACATAAATATAATTACCCTACACAAACCAAATATATTTTTCAAAAAATTACATTGTACTTAATTACATATGCACATATTAATTACCAAGCCATACAATCATACACAATCTTACTATCATACAATAATGAACTAATTCCACTTCTTTTTGATCTCTCTCATAGTTTGTATCTTTGTTCTTTTTGTAAGATGTTAACGAGGAATTTCACTATATGTAATAAATTATCATAGAATGAAAGTAAACACATACATAGTGATATCTACATAGTGATATCTACGGTAGTGAGATATGATTCTAAATAAATCCGACGGAATTTTTATTATGGTACAGTTTATTATGGTATAGTTTATAATAATTACATAGAGTTAGAGTTGGTATTTCCCAGTGGTTAATTTTATTTTTATTATAGTGTTTATTTAGTCATAGTATTTATTTTTATTATAATATTGTTTTTATAGAGTGGAAAATATTACGGTAACTAATAGTAATCGAATTGTATAATAATTAATATATTTAAATTTTTCACTTGAGTCATAACTCAATTGTTTTTTTATAAATATAATTAATTGAAATCAAGATATTTGCATCGTAATTTTTCATTTATAACATTAACTTTGTGATTAAGGTTAGTCATTTAACAATATTTTGAAATTTTTTTTTATATATATAAAGGTACTTTAAATTTAAAATTATATTTATTATATCTAATTTTCTTTCCAATGATTTCATTGATCATATATTATATATTCTGATAATTAAATAATAGTATACATACAATATAACACATTACATACCCACATTTTTTCTCTTTTTTTTTTATTTTTTTTGCAATGTCTGAACAATATTGGATTGAAACTTTATCAAATCCTACTTTAAGTGTTTTACCAAATGATTTTTTAAAACCATCATCTGAACCATTCATTAAACAATCAATCATTTCAATTGATATTTCAAATTTATTAAATCAAAATAATTCAAATTTATTTAATGATAAATATATTTTATTATTAAGTTGTTGGTCTTCAATTTTTTATAGATTAACAGGTGATGAAGAAATTGTCTTATATATTAAAGATAATACAGTTTTAAAATTTACTATTAATAAAGATTGGTCATTTATTGAATTATATAATTTTTTAAATATTGAAATTAATCAAAATTTAATTAATTATTCAAATGAAAATTTATCATTCGATTTAATTAGTGAATTAATTAAATCAAAAAATAATTTAGAGACATTTCCAAATTTATTTAAATTTGCATTTTTAAATAATACAATTAATTCAAATTTAAATCAATTTAAATATACAAATTTAGATCTATTGATCAATTTTAATCAATCAAATTCAACTTTAGAATTTAATTATAATTCATTATTATTTAATGATTTTAGAATTAAAAATTTATCAATTCAATTTAAAAATTTCATAAATGAAATTTTAATTAATTCAAATCAAATTATTACAAAAATCTCACTATTAACTAATTATTCAAATGAATATATACCAAATCCAAAGAGTAATTTAGGTTGGTGTGATTTTGTTGGTTGTATTCATGATATATTTCAAGATAATGCAGAAAAATTCCCTGAAAGAACTTGTGTTATAGAAACGGGTAATGATAATGATATTCCTTATAGATCTTTCACTTATCAAGATATTAATCGTGCTTCAAATATCGTGGCTCACTATTTAATTAAAACTGGTATTAAAATTGGTGATATTGTAATGATTTACTCTTCAAGAGGTGTAGATTTAATGGTCTCAGTAATGGGTGTATTAAAAGCTGGTGCAACTTTCTCTGTAATTGATCCTGCTTATCCACCACAAAGACAAACTGTCTATTTAGGGGTTGCTAAACCAAAAGGTTTAATTGTAATTAGATCCGCTGGTATATTAGACGAATTAGTAGAAAATTATATTACCGATGAACTAGAGATCATTTCAAGAATTAATTCAATTTCAATTCAAGCAAATGGTGACTTACAAGGTGATTTAGATTTAAATAATGATCCATTGAAAAATTTAGCACATTTACAAGATACAAGAACCGGTGTAGTAGTTGGTCCAGATTCAAATCCAACTTTATCATTTACTTCAGGTTCAGAAGGTACTCCAAAGGGTGTTCTAGGTAGACATTTCTCATTGGCTTATTATTTCAGTTGGATGGCTCAAAAATTTAATTTATCAGAAAATGATCATTTCACAATGTTAAGTGGTATCGCCCATGATCCAATTCAAAGAGATATGTTTACTCCATTATTCCTAGGTGCAAAATTATATGTACCAACCCAAGATGATATCGGTACTCCTGGTAAATTGGCGGAATGGATGAGTAAAAATAAATGTACTGTCACCCATTTAACTCCTGCTATGGGCCAATTATTAACTGCACAAGCTGTAACACCAATGCCATCTTTAGTTCATGCATTTTTTGTTGGTGATATATTAACTAAAAGAGATTGTTTAAGACTACAATCATTAGCTGAAAATTGTAATATTATAAATATGTATGGTACAACAGAAACTCAACGTGCCGTCTCATATTATGAAGTTCAATCTGTTTCAGATGACCCTATGTTCTTAAAAACAAAGAAAGATGTCATGCCTGCAGGTAAAGGTATGAAAAATGTTCAATTGTTAGTTGTTAATAGACATGATCGTACTCAATTATGTGGTATCGGTGAAGTTGGTGAAATTTATGTTCGTGCTGGTGGTTTAGCTGAAGGTTATAGAGGTTTACCAGAATTAAACAAAGAAAAATTTGTTAACAATTGGTTTGTTGATGAAAATTATTGGGCTGATTCCGATACAACTGCTGGTAAACCTTGGAGCAAATATTGGTTTGGAATTAGAGATAGATTGTATAGAACCGGTGATTTAGGTCGTTACTTACCTGACGGTAATTGTGAATGTTGTGGTCGTGCTGACGATCAAGTTAAAATTCGTGGTTTTAGAATCGAATTAGGTGAAATTGATACTCATATTTCCCAACATCCGTTAGTTAGAGAAAATATCACACTAGTTAGAAAAAATCAAGACAATGAACCTACTTTGATTACATTCTTGACCGCAAGAATAGATAAAGAAGAATTGCAAGAGTTTATTTCTGATGTCCCAGAAAGTGCATCCACTGATCCTATTATTCAAAGTTTGTTAAAGTATGACAAATTGTCTAATAATTTGAAAGACTTCTTAAAGAAATCTTTAGCAAGCTATTCACTGCCATCTATGGTTGTTGTATTAGATAAAATTCCATTAAATCCAAATGGTAAATTCGATAAACCTAAATTACAATATCCAAGTTTAAAACAATTAGAAGCTATTTCAGAATTATCTATTGCTTCACTAGATAATACAGATTTTACAGAAACAGAATTAATTATTCGCGATACATGGCTAACATTATTACCAAATAAACCTCTTAATATTTCAAGAGATGATTCCTTTTTTGATTTAGGTGGTCATTCAATTTTGGCTACTCGTATGATTTTTGCTTTGAGAGAAAAATTAGATTTGGAAATTGCTCTAAATACAATTTTCAAAAACCCAACAATTTCACTTTTTGCAAAAGCCATTGAAAGTATCAAGTCAGCTTCACACGATGATTCTATTTCTAATATCACTGCTGATTATTACAGAGATGCAAAAAAATTAGCTAGTGAACTTCCATCATCTTATTTGACGAAATCAAACATCTCAGCTTCCTACTCCAAAAACCAAAATTCATCTATAAATGTCTTCCTAACTGGTGCTACTGGTTTCTTAGGTTCTTACATCTTAGCAAATATATTGAAGCGTAATGCAGATGGTTATAACTTCAAAGTTTTTGCTCATGTTCGTGCAAATGATAAAGAATCTGGATTAGAGAGATTAAAAAATGCAGGTTTGATTTACGGTACATGGAACCAAGTTTTCGAAAACCAAATTGAAATTGTACTAGGTGATTTAGCAGTTAATAATTTTGGTTTAGCTGACTCAGAATGGAATTTATTGGCAGAAAATATTGATATCATCATTCATAATGGTGCTTTGGTGCACTGGGTTTTCCCATACAATAAGATGAGAGATGCCAATGTCATATCAACAATCAATGTAATGAGTTTAGCCGCTTTAGGTAAGCCTAAATACTTCACATTCGTTTCTTCAACATCTGTTCTAGATACTGACTATTACTTTGATTTATCTGACGAATTAGTATCTAAGGGCGAGACTGGTATTTTAGAGTCTGATTCATTAATGGGTTCATCAAATGGTTTAACTAGTGGTTATGGTCAAACTAAATGGGCTGCTGAATATATTGTAAGAGAAGCTGGTAAGAGAGGGTTGAGAGGGTGCGTAGTTCGTCCTGGTTATGTAACTGGTGAATCTACTAATGGTTTCTCAAACACCGATGACTTTTTATTAAGATTCGTCAAGAGTTCCGTTCAATTAGGTAAAATACCTAACATTTTAAATACTGTGAATATGGTTCCAGTTGACCATGTTGCATGTGTTGTTGTTGCATCATCGTTAAGTCCTTCAAGTGATTTTGGCGTAAGTGTTTCACACGTTACAGGCCACCCACGTATGCTTTTTAAAGATTATTTATACTCATTGCATAAATATGGATACAATGTTGAAGTTTGTAGTTACGAAGAGTGGTGCCAAGCTTTAGAAACTGCCGTGTTAGAAAATAATGAAGAAAACGCTTTGTTCCCATTACTTCATATGGTTTTAGATAATTTACCTACTAACACTAAAGCTCCAGAATTGGACGATGCTAACACTGTTAAATCTTTGAAGGAAGATATCAACTGGATAGGAGCTGATATTTCCACTGGTACCGGTATGACTGAAGATCAAATGGGTGTTTATTTCTCATTTCTAAATAAAGTTCGTTTTATAAGTCCACCTACCGAAAATACATGTGTTCCACTTCCAGAGATCAAAATAACTGACAAACAAATCGAACTATTATCTTCTGGTGCCGGTGCCCGTTCCAGTTCTGCATCTAAATAATTGTTTATTTATTTTTTAACAAATATTGTAAATATAACTTGCATTTAATTTTATTTAACCATCTTATTATATCATTTTTAATTAATTACAATTCGACTACAATTACATAAAAGTAAATAGTGCATAAAAATTGATAATACTCAATTATTGAACAAAAATTGTAAATCAGCTGGAGTTAAACGATTAATAGCAGCCTGGTCTTGGTTAATGGTTGCATTAATCATGTTTGCTTTCTTTTCTTGAAGTTCAATAATTCTAGATTCAATACTATCTTCTATGCAAAATCTGGTAATCTTAACTGGTCTGTATTGACCAATTCTATGAACTCTATCACCACTTTGCCATTCGACACTTGGATTCCACCAAGGATCTAAAATAAAAACTTGAGATGCTTCACATAAGTTTAAAGCAACACCACCAGCCTTCAAACTCACTAAAAACACTTCACATTCAATGTTATTCATAAAATATTTAATAGTTTCATCTCTTTGCGTTGGTGACATATTACCTTGAAGTTTAACAGTTTGAAACCCAGCTTTTTGTAACCTCCATTCAACTAAATCCAGCATACTTGTGAATTGAGAAAAAACGATAGATTTTATGGTTTTCACGTTACTTTTTAATTTATACAATTCTTCAACTAATGCTTCAATTTTTGTTGACGATTTCCATGTACCTGACATGTTTAACCTATTCACTATACTTTGTTTTTTAAAGGCCTCCATATTGGATTCAAGTGAAGGTTGTGATAAGTCAATACTTAAACCAATATGACATACAGGACACGTTAATGATGATAAATTATCCATATATGACTCCACAAATTCTTGTATACATAGTCTACAAAACTTATGATGACATTTCGATTCAATAGGTTCTTCTGCTTCATCATTACATAATTGACAGATAATAACACCTTGTACATTAGAATCTGCTGTTAACCTTTTTAAAACCAGATCAGGGTGGTCCGCTAATTGTCTCATTCTAGTAATTAATGAAAAAATATTGGCGTAATTATTCAATACAACACCATGCTCCACATAAGAATTATATTTTCTTTTCACATCTGAATACAAACTACGATAAAGATCCTTTTCCTCTTCATTGAAATAATCTGATCTTATAGTAATAATTCTTGGAGGTAAACCTAAATCGTCTGCCCTCTCAACTTTTGTTCTCCTTAACATAATATTTTTTAAAAGAGTTTGAATATTATTAAAACTTTCTAAACCAGGCCCTTCCACACCATATTTTTGAATATTCTTTAGCATAAAGTGATTGAAAAAATTAGTATGTTGCATCACAACATGATTACACTTATCACAATGCATATGATCCGAAAATTTCCAATCTTTAGAATTACAATCACACTTAGTACAAAAGTATTTGGTAAATGGATTTATGTCTAAAAATCTGATTAAAGAATACATTTCACCAATTCTATTTTGTAAAGGCGTACCACTTAAACACCATCTTTTCTGTGTCTGGATAGCATTTACTGCCTTTGCCGTATTGCTAGTTCTATCTTTAATATTATGAGCTTCATCCAAAATTACTCTATAAAATGGTAAACTATGAAGCACCGATGCTTCTTTTACTAAGCCATTCTTTCTTCTGAAACCATAAGTTTGCTTTCTATAAATAGACTCTAAAACAGCATAAGTAGTTAAAATAACATCATATCCAGCTAAGTCATTCATGTTTGTAGTTCTATTTGCACCATGGTAAAGATAAGTTGTTAATTTTTTATTTGTATGTTGATCAATTTCATTCTTCCATTGCATCAACGCCACAGTCGGAGCAACAACTAGAGTCGGTGTCTTCTTAATATCGTTCATCAGTAAAGATATTGTTTGAATAGTTTTACCCATACCCATTTCATCTGCTAAGACACCACCATTGTACGGCGAATTTTCTTCTTGTTGAATTAACCAATTTAAACCTTCTAATTGAAACGGAAGTAACTTTATAGAAAGACCATTTGGTTGTTGTGCTCGAACTGGTACATATTTGGGACTATTTCTCAAATCTTCAAATACCGATTTTAATTCTGGATGAAATTCATATAAACGTAATGTGTTACGTTCATAATGTGTTAATTTTGGACCTTTTTCCTTTTTCGGTTTTGTTTTTCTTTTAGTCGCAGGCTTTTTAACCTTTTTCGTGTTCTTTGATTTATGTTCATTTAATGGTTTAATATCATCATCACTTTCATCTAAGTTTATGATTTCAGTAATCTTTTCTTCGGAGGCAACATATTCTGAATCAGTCTCATCTTTGATATCGGTTTCAATTTCACTATCGCTTTTATCCGATATTTCGACATAACTGACCTTTTTGCTTGCTATTCTCTTGCTTCTTGTTATTCTTGTTGGTTTTATAAAACCGCCTGCATCATCATCTAACATTGTTCTTAATCGTATATTTATTTATCTTTTAATTTCGAGAGATGATCTAGTCTATTCTTAAATACAAGTACCAAGAGCATTATTTAGATTTCATTTAAATTTATGTCAAAATATATTTATAAGTTCAGTAGTAAAAATTTGTCACCAAATAAATTAAATATTAATATTCAAAGTGGCAAATACTATACTACAACCATATGATTTTATTACCATTCAAAAGATTAATTTAGCGATGAGCTTAATTTTCCATTAAAGAATTTCAAATTAAGAAATTCCCTAAAAATTTTACTGATATACAAGTTTTTCAAAAATTCTTAATATTCGTTTCTTTTTATTTTCCTGATCAGGTATTGCTCTTAATGAAAAAAAATTCGACACCAGCAGGATTTGAACATGCGCGGGCAGAGCCCAACAGATTTCAAGTCTGTCGCCTTAACCACTCGGCCATAGTGCCAATAATTTATTAACTTATTGTAATTCTTGTTGGTTACAATGTCAGATGTTGAGTAATATAACGTCAGAGTTGGTCAAGATATAATAATTACTTATTATTATATTCGTTATAGTCAGATGGGAAGCGCAAAGCAAAATCGGATCTTTTTATTGTTATTCAAGCTTGTTTTTCTTCTAAATATTTAAATACTATATAAACTAGGACTTTGGAAATGGTGAATTCTCTTTTATCTTGCCCTCTTTATATATCAGTTATTTCTGAATTGATCAATAATTCAAATAACTTTGAATTACTAATCTGCTTATTAATTATTACTAATCAAATTATTAATTAAATTACTAATTGTATTTCTAATTACCTTACTAATTGTATTTCGAGTTGTATTACTAATTATTACTAATTCAATCACTAATACTAATTGACAGTTTGGAGGTCATCTCACAACATCTGTTGTAATATTATTTCCTTAAGAAATACTTGCGTAAGTAGAAATAAAACGTAACCCTCTGAATTAGGTAAAACCCTCAATCCAGAAATAAATGACTTATAGATCTGCGACAAAGGGGGTTAGGTCCAAAAGTAACCGAAATTAATTAATATATAAACAGTAGGTTTTCAGCAACAAAGAAAGAGGACCGATTAATTAATATATAGAAAATATAGGATATAGCAAAATAAGATAAAAATATATAATTGTTAAGATTGACAGCTAGTTATAAACCTACAGTAACTGTTAATCTTAACAATGTGTCAGTTTATAGAGCATTCGAGAAGCTTGATATCCTTAGTTCAGAAATACAAGAAGAGGATTTTGATCCTTATAACTAAGTGCCCAAATCATAATCAATTGTATAAAAGCTGAAGATATTTAAAATTATGAAAATCTTACATTTACATAATTTAAACAAACCAGGGTTTTTACAACTTATAATATTACAGAAATATCCTTAAACTTAATTCATTCTAAAATGAACTCAAATATATTGGTTAGAATAGTAATTTGAGTTAATAATGTCCTCCTTGTTGACGGTAGCAGCTGAAGTGACATTATTTTGGTTGTTAGTGATAGATTGACTCATTTAAACCTATAATCAAACATTCTATTACCATTGAATCCAAAATTTATTGCTTTATAAAAATTAATGTTTAGCAGAATGTTCAAAAAAAATGTCTATTGCATTTTTCTAAATTACTTAAAAGTTTAAACAAATTGTTAATTTAATAATTTTAGAAGAATAGTTCATCAACTAAATTTCTTATATAGATTGTACTGTATTTCAGCATTTCAATTCCAAAACTTTTTATAAATACACAAGGAACATTTAATAATAGTTTTTACTGACGGTCGTAAACGACTCAATATTAAGATATAAAACTAACAAGTATGATAGATTACTGCGGGGTCAAGTAAAAATTTTCACATTTTATACCTACTTTGAAACATACATTTTGGCAAACTCCGCGTGTTCTTAAAACATTTTTCAAATTCTGAATTTTTAAAAAAAGAAAAAAAAATTTTTGAAAAAAATTTTGATTGAAATTTTTCAATTTTTTTGAGATGAGTTCAAAAATTAAATGATAATAATCAAACATATAAATAAATTTATATATTTATATATTTAATATAGATTTATACAAGGGAATAATTTTTTTTTTCGATTCAATGATATTATGATTCAGAATTCTAATATTTTTTTTTTGTCCTATTTATATATATTCTATATTTAGTTTTTTATTTAATTAAATTTGTAACTTAATAATAGAACCAAGTTTTTTAAAATATCAAACTCGAATAATACAATGTCTCAAGAAATTACTCACCCAACAATTGTTGATGGCTGGTTCAGAGAAATCTCTGATACCATGTGGCCAGGTCAAGCTATGACTTTAAAGGTTGAAAAAGTTTTACACCATGAAAAATCTAAATACCAAGATGTTTTAATCTTCAAGTCTACTACTTACGGTAACGTTCTAGTTTTAGACAATGTTATCCAAGCTACCGAACGTGATGAATTCTCTTACCAAGAAATGATCACTCATTTAGCTATGAACTCTCACCCAAACCCAAAGAAAGTTTTAGTCATTGGTGGTGGTGACGGTGGTGTTTTAAGAGAAGTCGTTAAGCATGACACTGTCGAAGAAGCTTGGTTATGTGACATTGATGAAGCTGTCATCAGATTATCAAAGGAATACTTACCAGATATGGCTGATGTTTACTCTCATCCAAAAGTTAGAACTCACATCGGTGATGGTTTCCAATTCTTAAGAGACTACCAAAATACTTTTGATGTCATCATTACTGATTCATCTGATCCAGAAGGTCCAGCTGAATCTTTATTCCAAAAGTCATACTTCGAATTATTAAACAGTGCTTTGACCGAAAAGGGTGTTATTACCACTCAAGCTGAAAGTATGTGGTTACATTTACCAATTATTAAGGACTTAAAGAAGGCTTGTGGTGAAGTCTTCCCAGTTGCTGACTACGCTTACACTACCATTCCAACTTACCCATCTGGTCAAATTGGTTTCATGGTCTGTTCTAAAGATAAGAATGCTAACGTCAAGAAGCCAGTTCGTGAAATTTCTGAAGAAAAAGAATTAGAATTATACAGATACTACAACAAACGTATTCACGAAACTTCTTTCGTTTTACCAACTTGGGTCGGTAAGGAATTAAACCAATAGATTACTTCTTATGGTCTAAATTATTAAGCACAAAAGATTTTTGTAAACTATATATATGTCATTAAATGTTTATATATATAATTAAAAAAATAAAAAAATATATATTAAACAAATGTTAAAGTGATTTGCATTTTCGATTAAATAAAAATACAATTAAATTTAAAACAACTTTTATTACAAATGAAATTTAATTAATAATACTCACTTATTTACTACAGTAAACTTAACCAATATATCTAAATAATGGTTTTATATCAATTAACTCTCAAGCTTTTATAATTCTAATATTTCTATCTAAATTAATTTAATTTCCTTCATGGCTGGTTCCCAACTTGTATTCCATCTATTCCTGGATTCTTCCAAGACATTTTCCCTTAATTTTTTTAACAACTCTGAATCTTTCATTGAGAATATCAAAGATTCATGTAGTTCTCTTCTATCTGTAAATTTTAAACCATTTTTGTTATGGACAACTAATTCATTTAGAACTGGGTAGTTCAAAGCAATAACAGGAAGACCAGAACCATTCATATCTAAAATCTTCATTGGTAAATCTAAACCAGAGCTAGATGTGTGCAAAGATACACCATAGTCACATAATCTTAGTAATTTAGGGTAATCTTCAGCAGATAACCATAAAAATTCAACTTTACATAATGCCCATTTATGTTCGGATACTTGTTTCATAATTTCTTCTTTCATAGGACCTTTACCTGTAATAAAACATAATATTTTTGGTAAAGTATTATCGAATTTTTGTTGTGTATGTTCATAAATTTTTAAGGCACCTATTAAGATCTTAATATCTTCATCCGGAGTAAAAGATGTAGAAGTAACAATTATTTTATCACCTTTTGAAATATCAAAATCAGATGGAACATAATCTTTAATAAATGGCTCTTCTGTTAATAATTTAAAACGTTCTTCAACGGTACCCTTAAATGGTTGGAAAATAGCAGGTGGTCTATCATATAAAACAAAACATTTGTTTGAATTTAAACCAAAACTATTTTCTAAATATTCTTTCATAGCTTTTGTTACAGTTAAATTATAATTTGAAAATTTAGAGAAAAAGTACTCTATTAGATATGCAATTAAAACTAATGGGTGATAAAAGTTACCATTAAATTTTAATTGTAATATAGAATACCCTAAATTATGCCAATCAATGATTAATTTACAACCAGTTAAACGATATAAAACTGCGATTGGTAAAATTGGGATAGTTGGTGGATTTTGAACTAAAATATAATCACTACCTCTTAATTCCCATAATTGTTTTAAAATTGTAGTGATTTGGTAGACAACTTTTTTAACTAAAGATCCAATAGATTTAGAACCTTCTTCAATTTTATAAATTGGGATATCATGAATTGTAATATTATCATCATCTATTATATCTTTACTTATTGAACTTGTTACGTAACCACATAATTCAACATCATAACCGTGTTCACTAAAACTTTTAGCATGATAACACATTCTTGGAGAATGTCCAATTTCACCAAGGACATATATTATAATTCTCTTTTTAGTAGATTTATTACCGTATATTAAATAAGGTAATAGCAAATAAGTTATTAATGGCAAAATAATGTAGATAATAGCCATAACTATAAGCCAGTCTTTCGTATCTTGCAATCCTAACATAATAACGGAGTTTATTATATCGTAGCTTGTCAAAAACAATAATTTTAAGCTATTTTCAATTTATTATTAAAACTTTTGGAAATAATCTAAACCTAATAGTTTACAATAGTAGTTACTTATTTATATGTTAATAACTGTCAAACTTAAAATGTTTATCTGCTTAACATTAAAAAATCTTTACTCATCTTCACTTTACACTTGCAAACATCTTATTTTTCATCTTTTCCAGGGTGTCAGTGAAATTTGAAAAAGGTGCATTTTATAATAGCTATGCGGTATCTCCATTAAAACCGTACTAAAACTAAGTTATATAGCCTCTTTCATCTAAAGAGTGCCACAAATGAACCATTAATAAAAAAATAATCATATTCTAATGAAATCAAAAAATTTCCAATTACATATGATATATCCTGTCATAGAACAATTAATAAACAATATTTAATCGTAACATCAATTTTTGTCGTATATAAAAATATATATTCATTTATTTTAGTTTATAGAATCATTATATTGTCAAACTATTTATGGAGTCTGTCATCTTCAACCGGAACTGCATTCTTTAAGTACTTTTGAAATGGATTAAAATCATTATCTTCACCTTCCTTAGAATTTATTGGGGGTTCTTTTAAACCATGAATGTCATTTGATTTCAATGCATTTTTTTTAACTGGTACTGGTGGTGGATTTACCTTTAAAGAATTTTTCTTTGGTGGAATAACTGGGGCTTTCTTTTTTAATGGCATATCAATTCTTGGTATTTCATTTGTATCTATGGGTGCATCTGTTTTTGTCTTGTTTAACTTCATCTTATTCAATACTTGATATAATTCATCATTGTTAACCATAGGTGAGGCATTCGTTTCAACTTGAGAATTTTCGACAGCATTAACATGTAGGCTGGTATCTGAAGTCTTTGATATATGGTGTTCATCAGAGCTAGTCATATTTTTAGGCTTTGGTTTAACAACAGGCGGTGGTCCTTTCTTTGAAACAGTGTCAAGCATAACTTTTTTTGTTGGGACAGCTGGTGCATTTCTTGCTTGCTTATTTTCAATAATTTCTGAAGTTGGGCATCTAAAAGGCTTTGGTGGAGGAGCAAAATTAGAAACTGGTATTTGGTTAATTGTATTAACACTTGAATCTTTATAACTATCTTCCGCTGTTACGGCTTCCATTGATTGAATATCTGAAGGCGGAGCAACAATTCTATTAACTGGTATATTGTGTGGTTTTGGGAAAGGCTTTAAACCCGAAAATACAGGCTCTGTGTTTACTGGTTCTTTTCTTGGAGGAAGAGCAACGCTATGATTGGTGGTGGAGTTCTTGGATTCAATACTTTCGGCCCTGTGTGGTTTAGGAGGAGGAGGAAAATTTTCAACAGTCTCCAATGATATTTTACCAGTTATGCCTGATAAGTTTTGTTGTATTTCTAAGTCATTTGTTGGTTTCCTTGTTGGCAAAGAAGGTACAGCTCTTGCCCCGCTTACGCCATTATTAGATTTTGGTGGAGGAACCGCTGGCGGAATATCATTAGATCTGTGTGGTTTCGGAGGTGGAGCAAAATCAACTTTAGCCACATTATCATATGCTCCTAAGATAGCTGATTTCGGCACATCTTCTTTTAATTCAACAGTTTCACTGGATTGGGTGTTTTGATTAATATGCACCACTCCACCATTGCTATTTGGTTTTATAGATATATCCGTATTCGTTCTTGATAATGGCGGGGTTATTGTTGTTCCTGTACGATTACCATTCAATGATTTCAATCCTGTAGGTGGTCTATTAACAATATTTGCACCTCTATCCCTATGGGTCGGTGGTGCTGGCAGAGCAGTTGTATCGACTTCCACCATTTTAATCCTTTGAATCTCTTTTTCTTGTCTAAAGGCTTCTTGGTCATATGGTGTTATTTTAACATCTGAATTATAATTCCTTGATCTGCTCGAGCTTGTAGAATTTACAGTATCCGTAGATTCAGCAACTTCCGGATCTGTTACATTTCCATATATACTTGGATGCGGAACTTGTCTATTTTGCATATTATAATTATTTAAGTTAGTTTCATTATTTGAGACTTGAACTCTAAGAGGAATACCTGAGTTTACATTGGAGTTGATAGACTGAGCTAAATTACCTTGTAATGTATTTTGTAATTCATTTTGAAAACCAGTTGGATTTGTTGCTTCAATTTCCGGGGCATTACCTGTTGCATAGTATTGGGAACTACTTAAATTTTGAGTAACGTTTTGATGTTGGTTTTGCGCAAGTGCAACAGGATAATTATAACCATCGTCTCCAGAATCTACAATACAATTATAATTTGATTGGTATTGAGGCTGATGTTGTATTGATGGCGGTAAAGATATTGTTCTATTATTTAGGTTGTCAGAAGATGGTGTGGCTATCTTTTGTTGTGAAAATTGATTAGCTGAAGAGAATTGTTGGGGCTGTTGATTTACTGGGATGTTACGTTGTGGAGGCACTGGAACAGGACGAGCTATTTGTGGCTGGACCTGTGATTGTTGTAATTGTTGATATTGCTGATGTTGTGGTTCTGTTTGGGGTTGGGTTTGAGGATAAAAATTTATTGGTTGTTGTTGATACTGTGATGCTTGTGCTTGTACTTGAGTAGGTTGCTGATATTGCTGTTGCACTTGAGTAGGTTGCTGATATTGTTGTTGCACTTGAGTAGGTTGCTGATATTGTTGTTGAACTTGAGTAGGTTGCTGATATTGTTGTTGTACTTGGGAAGGAGTATTAGAATTATTTATAGTTTGACCTGAAATTGAAGTGGTAGCTTCTATAATACTTCCATCAGGGGCTAATTGTTTTTGACCAGCTCTCATTGGGGGCGGCGGAAATGAAGTTGGATCTTGTAATGAACTTAAACTTCTAGTATATCTATGATCGTCCTCATCATCCGAACTATATTCACCATCAGAATTTTTCTTATTACCTTCTCTTTTATTTTTACTAGTATTGTAATGTTTTTTACCTGCAGAGTAACCAGTTTTTGCTACGGCTTTAGTACCATTGTAACCTGCTTGGCCAGCAGATTTAATTCCAGAATATATAGAATCTTTATTATTGGCCCAAAACGTAGCCATTGTAATAGTTAATTAATTAGTTAAATCTCTTTTAGAAAAAATAAAATATATTCAATCGGAATCAAATGTATTTTAATGCACTTATGTTTTTCTCTTTTGAATTTATTTTGATACTTTGAGTAATAATTAAGTATTCCTGTTTACTGATTTTACCAATATGTTTGATATTAAAACTATAATAATATTAAAATATTGATAGAAGTATATTTATATACTATTTTTTAAATTTATAATTAACTTAATTATTATGTTGTGCCAATAACTTTTACTAAATACTATTTATTACTCTCTCCTTTTCAAAAAGTATGCCTTCGAAAAAAAATATTACTACCTTGAAATTTTCAATGTAACTGAAAACTAAACAATACGCGAATTTTAAAGCTTTTAATTATTTAAAGATAAATAACAATAAAGAGATTCGATGTGTTTACAAAATGTGTTTATGATATTAGATATAATTTAAAAGACTTGACAAATTTGTATTGACTATGTTATAAATAATCGAAATTATTCTTTACAATACAAAATTGAATATAACTTTTTCTTTTTTCTTTTTCTTTTTTTGAACTCATAGGCAAATACTAAACTTGTGTTTGTAAATTAAAGATTGAAATACTGAGATGCCTTATGCATGGTCATTTTATGCTGTTGATAAATATATTGATGTTCATGATTACTCTACAGAATTAGAAGAAATTTATAAGAGTTCATTATCAATATACAATAATAAAATAGAAGAGCTGGACTCTGTTATTTATAATACCAAATTGTACAATTGTTTTGAAATTGAATATGAAGTGATAGGAGACGGTAGATTTAAATTGGTTTGTATGGGTAATGAAGATTTAGATGTTCCAATGATAATATGTTATTCAGGTACCGATGAAAGATATAATTTTATGTTTATAGAGTGGTTAAAATCGAAAAACAATTGTCTTACTTGGAATTTATCATTTAATAACGAACAAATAATAAATATTTGTGATACAGCCGTATCACCTAATACTTTTAATAATGGTAATTTTAATAATGTTGATTATAAATTTTTCAATACAATATTTACATTTGAAATTGATACAGTTAACGACAATTTAAAAAAACTAGATATTGAAATTACTGCAAATAGTTGTAGAAAATTATTTAATGAAGATAGTAAACCATTTCAAAAATCAATTTTACCATATATATACGAAGAAACTGGAATAAAAGTTTATAAACTTCCATTAAATTCCATAAATTTAGTAAATAATTTAAAAATTACTAAATTTAATATCATCACAATTGCATTTTCTATGAGAAATAATATAGTACTCTCGATATTAAAACAGATCCAAATTTCATAATTCAATACCATTGAATTATTAATAGTTATATATATATGTATATATATATCTATAATTATAAATAATATTGTAATATTAAACCTTTAAAAATTATTATAACATTTTATTTAAATATTTACAGAATGCTATTTTAATGAAATCAATATTTTTAATAATGCATATGCTAAACCTCTATATCGAAACTGCTACCACACCCACATGAACTTTTCATATTACCACCTTTTATTTTAAATGTTGAACCAATTAGTTCTGTTGTGTATGTTAAATATGTTTTATTTAAAATTTTCAAGGCATTATAATCGATTAATATTAGTGCAGATGATGGTAATTCATACACAACATTGTTATTATTTAATGTAACATCTTCTTTAGGATCATCAAAATTATCAAATAAATCATCATCCAATTCTTCAATCGTTTCCTTAACATTACTGTCTTTATTTTCTTTAATATTGATATCATCTTTTTTTCTATCTTTCAAATTTTCCATAATTGTCTTCACTTCATCATAAGGTATTAATTTTAAATTATATTGAAATCCATGACAACCACCACTTTCAACTGATACTTTTAATGATTGTTTTGATTCTTTATAGATGTTTGATAATCTCTGCTGAGCTCTCTCTGTTATATTAAAATTTAAATTGGGATCATTATTTAAAATATTAATTGGTGTAACAAACTTTTCATTTAAATCTGCTTTTAAATTCTTAACCACTTCATTTGAATTTGAATTTAATTTAGTTGTTAAATGTAAAAAATTCTTTTTAGTTGATATCGATTGTATGAAAAGAGAATTGTTATTATTTAATTCATTTAAATATAATTTACCAGTTCTTAATTTTAAGCCTAAATTTATTAATGTTCTGGGATTGTTCATCATTAAAAATATTAAACCAAAATTAAAGGATGTTCTTTAAATATTTAAAACAAATTTAAGGTAATTTCTTAATTACCTGTTGTTTGTATATATGTTTTTTTTACTAATTGAAATTATTACAATAATGTTATATTATTCTCACAACATTGATTAAAATATATAAATATGATATAAATCTAAAACCAAATGACTAATAAGATATTTTATTATTTTTAAATAATCTTACTAATATCTTTTTTATCCATTCTTTTTTACAAAATATCAATGCTTTAATACTTGACGATCAAATCATCGGCTTCATATTTTATATTGAATCATCATAATTCCAAAGGGAAGATACTAAAATAATACTTATATAAGTTTGTTTTTATAATGAACATTAGTTAATTAAATTTATAAAATGCAAATGGGGTTTTTTATGTATTATCTAATCTATTTATTATCTTTAAAAGAATGAAAAATCATGTTTGTAAACTTTAAATTATCTAATTTAAATTCAAAGATCTGAACATACTGTACAATTTGGAACTCTTTCATGTGTAAAACTAAACATATAAGAACCTTGTGAACCATTATAATTAATGAAATTATTAAAATTTTCTAAATCTTCTAAATCATAATATAATTTTAATAATTCATTGCAACATTGACCAGCAATTATTGCATTAGTTGTACAAACGTTGGGTATAATTTTTTTTACTATACCAATAATATAATTTATATTAAATTTTAATTGATCAATTTCAATATTAAATTTATTTGCTCTATTAATACAGTATTCTAATAATTTATTTTGATCATCAAGATCATCATAATTCAAATTTGTTAATTCTACTGATATAATATATTCAATAATATGATTAATATTTCTTGGATTATTTACAATCGTACACATGGGTACAGTCAATTGAGTTGTTGGGAAAGTATTTATTGAACATTCCCAACATGCAGTTATACCTGGAATAATTGTTTTAATATGACCTTTAAAACCTTCAACACCACCATCTATGAATGGTATACAAATATCGAAATTTGTCAATTTTGTAATTTCAATTAATTTTTGATTAATAAATCTTCTTGGTTCAATTGCGTCAAGACCAGATATTACGAAATCGAATTGTTTAATAAAATCTATTGTTAATGTTGTTAAATCTTTATTATATGGTATAATTTTGAAATTCTTAAATTCAATTAAATTTTTAAAATTTTTTTCAATATATTTACAAGCAACAATTGATTTTGATTTACCTATATCATTTTTTGTAAATAAAAATTGTCTATTTAAATTTGTCAATTCAATGGTATCATAATCAATAATATGAATTTCATTAATAATTTCATTTAACATTACAAAATTTTTTAATAATTCACAACCTAAACCACCTGCACCTAAAATCAAAATTTTTAAACTCATTATTAAAACATGAACTTCTGTTTCCTTATTATTATTACTTCTTTAACTTTAAAATAATAATAATTGTTTATCAAAATAAATTTGTTTATGTTATATTAAAATATATAAATTTGATATGTGTATATAAGAGAGTATTAAAAATTATAAAAAAAAAAAAAAAATTTAAAAAAAGTATATACATGTATAAATAAATTGAAATATTTTTCTTTTTTTCTATTTTTTTTTTATTATTCTTAGTTTGTAAAATCAATATAATTATATTGATTAATCAGATTTAACACCACCTAAACCAGCCTTTTCAGCTTCTTCAATTGATTTTTTATCAGTTTTATTATCACCACCCATTGAACCAAACATTGAAGTTTGTTTAAATGGTCTCTTTAAATCACCTGAAGCAGCATTGCCGAATAAATGAATTTTAACTTCATTATTTTCTAAAGCAGCTTTAACAGGGGAAATAGATTGCATAAATAATGGATTAGTATAATTTAAATAGAAATGCATGAAGCCCATCATGGCTAAACCTGAATAAATAGATTTAATTGAGGAATCAATTTGTTTTAAATCATAATCTTTAACAGTAGTAACTTCTAAAGTTTCACCTTGACCAGACATTGGATTACCTGGAGCAACATATTTTAATGTAGTCATATCATTTTTTTTAACGATTTTATTTCTTGTGTATTGATAAATCAAAAAAGTAATTGCTTGACAAGAACAATAGAAGATTCTAATATAGTTAATTATAGTTGGATCTTCCATGTCAATTTTTTTAGCTAATTGCATCATGACAAGCATGATAACAATGTTAGTTACTTGTGGGTTCATATTTAGTAATGTTGGGGATGGTTTTGTATGAGAATATGAAACAAGAAGTAGGAATACAATAAATATATAAATATATAAATACAAATATATAACATTTAAATATAACATATATAATACATCTAAATATAACATATAAATAATATATTAAAATTCAACAAAAAATCCACTATTTAATAAAATAATTCACCATAATTAAAATAAATTACATTAAATTTTTCAAAAATCAACCAGAGGCAAATTAAAGAATATACTAGAAACAATTATAATAAAATAAGATAATACAATATAATAATTCGGTTATAATGCTATAATACTATAATACTATAATACTATACACTATAAAAATAACTTTAACGATAAATTTGAAAAAATATAAATCACGTGTCCGGGTAAATACGAGTACTAACAACCAATATTACCCTGATACAATACAACCATGATACAATACAATCATCACAATAAGTTATCAGAACTTACTATTATATAATATATGTATGTGTATATTGTTGTTATATGTATGTATACATTGTTGTTATATTGTGGTTATATGTTCATACTATAATATAATAATATAGCAGTAATACTATATTACTATATTACTATAATGTATCATTATGCTGTCTTCACTACAATATATTACTATATTATAATAGTATTGTATTATTGTTCTTTGTTTGGCACTGGCATTGTTGTGTGGTTTCTTTTTTGCTAGTTTCTTTTTTTTTTCTTTTTGGTTTGATTTCGGGATTTCGGGTGGGAAACCAGAACAGGGCGTAGAACAGCGAGAGTGGACATGGAGAAATGTTTGTGAGAATTAATTTTATAGTTTGCCGTTGGTTGTGTATCTTTGCAGTGTAATCGCAGTAGAACACTGCCCTATCTTTCTTCTCTCGTTTCTTTTTCTTGTTTCTTTTTCTTGTTTCTTTTTATCTTAATGTTATTTTATGATTAAATTCTTAAATAGTATGGAGATGAGGTTTGATGAGATGAGCTTATAATTAATGTCTCATTTTAATTATGATATATAATGAAAACTTTTTATTTTAATATTTTATTTTATTATATTATTTTATTATATATATATATATAAATGAATGTTTATATTTTTATACTAATTTATTTATATATATTCTTATTTATACTCTCATATCATCAACTCATACAAATTTAAAAATGATTAATGAAATTTATTCAAATTCAAATATTAAAACTGATAAAAAATTAATTAAAGATGATGATATATCAAATTTAAATCACAGTTATTTAAAATTAAATCATTTATCTTCTTTATCATTTGAAAATGATAATCATTCTGATAATGATTTGATTTGTAAAATTACTAGTAACGATAGTCTACAAAATTATCAAATAAATCAATTAATTAACGATAATATTAAATTAAATAAAAAATTTATTTTAAATGATAATTCAAATTATGGTTTAAAATCATTTAAGAACAACACTACAAGAATTCATAATACTGATTATTTAAAACAAAATATGGTCTTTAAAGGTCATCAAATTTCGGGTTACAAAAGTTATGAAGTTATTATTGATTTGAAAAATGTTTCATTACCAAATGAATTTTCAATTAATAATGATAATGAACCACATTTATCAGGTTCATTGACAATCAAAAATTTAACAAATGATAATCCAAGTATCACAACTTATTTCGATTCTTACATTGTTACTTCAAATTCATTCTATGATGAAAATAAATTTGGTTTTTTATCAACTGATTGGAACGTTTCAAATGATTTAGATTCAGATTTAAACGAAAGTTTATCAAGTTTCTTATCAAATGATGATAATGATGTTGAACATTGGTTGAATTTTAATAATTATAGGCATATCATCAGATCTTCGTATAATGAATACGAAAGTAATAGTAAATTTAAAAAATATTCAAAAGAAACTAATGAATCAACAGATAAGAATTCAAACACAAAATTCCCAATTAAAGATACTTTAAACGTTGACGATTATTTGAATGGTAAAATTGATTTAAATATTAATAATTATACAAATCAAAGATTTATATTCATGAGATGGAAGGAAAGATTCTTATTATCATCATCAAATAATGAAAATGATTCAAATTATTCTTCAAATATAAGAGGTGCAAATTTCGATGGCTATTATTACATCGTTCATGATCAACTAAATGGTAGTATCAAAGGTTTTTATTATCACCCAAAGGCAACAAAATTTCAACAGTTAGAATTATATCCTGTTGAACAAAATGATATACCGAACTTAACTTCAAATTATTCATTCAATTAGAAAAAAATAATATTTTTCAAAATTACAATAACAGTTAACAAGATTAAATTATGTTAAGATATTCATTATGAAAACATACTATCTGGTTTCCATGTTAATTACAGCACTGCATTTCAATAAATTCATTCCTTTAGTTCATCATTATGAAGAAGAAAGAATAAAATATTTATGATAAACTTACATAAACTTACATAAACTTTTATAGAGAAAAATCAAATTCATTTAATAAATATATTCATTTACATTTAGTAGTACTTTGTTATTGAATTTTTCAATTTATATCATATGTATTCGGATAGTTGAATTTACGAGCGTAACGCTCCACATAATTTGAATTTAATTTAAAATTGAAATTTTACAACATCAAAATATATATCTATATTAAGTTTTTAAAATATTTAATTATATTTACATCTATGAAGAATTCACTAATACTTAACTTCATTACAATCGGTGTTATACAACAGAATAAGTAAATAATCAATAATAATGGCTCCAAATAATACTAGAAGACCAGACTTAGCTGTCAAGTATGTTCTATTTTTTTCCAACTACAAATTTTATTTTTTCGACAAATAATTTTTCGTTTTTATATTAAAAACAAATATTAATCAATTTTTACTAACATATTATTTTATTTATTAACAATGCTACTATTATTGTAAATTCTTTTTCAATCCAGTTACAAACATATTCCAATTCCAAGAGATGCTGTTTCAATTTCTCAAGGTATGACCGGTATGGTTAACCAATCTATGCCAATGGTTGCTATGTTTTTAAGAAATAAATTCGTTGGTTGGTTAGCTTTAATTCAATCTTTTTACTTTTATGTCAACAACTCAGAAGAAGATAACCAATTTACTAGATTAGAAAACAGACCAAAGAAGGAATCTAATCCAGCTGAACAAACACCATTAGTTAGAGTTTTATTATCAGTATTATCTTTATTAATTTGTTACCTAGAAATTATTTCTCCTCAACCAGCTCCTGCAGTAGCTCCAGAAACTGATTCCACTGAATTAAATGACAAGACCAAATAAGTATACAATCTTTAAGAAATTATAAATTGACCTTTGAGATTTTATCGTTGTATATTAGACCAAAAAAATTATTATGATAAATAATTCTTTTATGAAATAGATATATTTTATTTTTATTAAATATAAACTAACGAAATTTACTTTTTATCTATTTAATTATATAATATCTCTATTAAAGACTTTATTTTTAATAAATGTTATGAATTAAAATTAAAATTTCTATTATTTCGAAAGTTTACTCTTAATAGACTCTGTAAATTTAATTTTATATTGTAATATGTGCATAGTTAAGTTTTAAAATTTGATGTAATAATGAAATATTTTCTTTTAATACTTAAAGAAATTATTCACCAATATCTTCAAACCAATCTTGTGGTCTTTCATCAATGAATTTTTTCATTATTTCTTTACATCTATGATCATCATTTAATACAACTTCAGTATTTCTTGATGCTAAATATTCTTCACCAGGACTCTTAAAATTAACATTTTCACCAACAACAACACGAGGAATACCATACATTAAAATAGCACCAGTACACATATCACATGGTGATAAAGTAGTATATAAAGTAGTGTCCTTATAAACTTTACCTTCTAATCTACCACAGTTTTCTAAAGTAGAAATCTCACCATGTAAAGTAGCAGAACCCTTTTGAAATCTCATATTATGACCACGACCTAAAACTGTACCATCCTTATTGTTAATTAAACAACCACCAATTGGTACACCACCTTCTTTATAACCTAATTCTGCTTCTTCATAAGCAATATCCATACCTTTTTTATCCCATTCAGTTGTACCTGCCATTTTGACTGTATTTATGTGTTTTAGTTTAGTATCTTTTAAATTGGTATTCAAAATAAAACCAGTCTAACTTCTAATCAAATAAACAAATAATGCCGAATCAATTCAATGAAATGAATTGTGACTATATATATAGTTATAACTTATAACCATTCAGTAAATAATCAAAAGTTTCAACCTTATCATGTCAATCAAAAAGACTAAAAATCAAAGCTTTCTAAAATTTTTTCAACTTAAAAGGTGTTCTTAGAACAATTAGTAGAAGCAACTCTTTTCACTAAATCTTGAAAAAATGAAATGCCAAGATATCGATGTAGACAGCAGGTTATTATAAGATATTTTATTAGTGAAAAGTTATGAATCAAGCTCAATTCAATATATTTAACCCACGAATAAAACAACATTTTATAAATAGCAGAAACTTAAACTAACATTAAAAAGATAAAGTCACTGATATTAGGTACAATAGATAATTAAAGAATTGTTATCATTAAACAGATTAAAATTAGTGGTGCCATAATTACATGATAACAGTGTGATATAAATTACTGGTAATTTTCTAAAAAAAGATTATATGAAATAAGGGTTCAAAAATATTTTTGTCATTTATATGTTTATATATAATTGCAACTGATGAATTAATGTTATATTTCACGAATGACACATAATATAATAAAATTACAAACAAATATAAGAATATTCAATCGAATTTGGGTTAAGAACTTAGCTACAGCAGGGATTAAAGGGTTGAACAATAAGAAGATCGAGACTGATATAAATGATGATTCAATATATGTTTTTGATTCCCAATGGCCAGAAGTAACCAATCCATCTCCTAAGGAAATATTTGGACTTAATAATCCAACTTTTCCTCTAGATAAAAATAATTTAAATTTAATTAAGAAAAAATATTTAAAGTATGTTAAATTATATCATCCTGATACTGCTCACTTTATTAATATTTATGGTGATATCAGAAAAAATAAATCTGATATACTGACTGACGAAGAGAAATTAAAAAGATTTAAAATTATAGCCAACTCTAAATCAATTCTAACTGATCCAAAACTAAAAATGTATAATGGTAATTGGCCTAATTCATATTCTGGATTCAGTAACACAGATTATGAACAAATGATTAAAAAAATGAGAAATGAGAATCCAGAATATAGGAAAGCTGGAAATTGGGAAGAAGTTCAAAAAGCGAGAGATAATCTTAAAAATAATAGAACAGATAAAGTTGATCCTAAATTACCCTTTATAGCATTCTTTGGCTTGGTTTTCTGTGTTTTAGGAACAGATATAATGACAAGAGTAGAAGATATGATATTAAAGAATCCTGATACCATATTAAAGGATAATGTTTAGTCGACATTTAATGAACTTACAGTGCATTCAATATTGATTTCAAAATGAGAAATAATACAAAATTTTAATGATGTAAACAATAGCCCACTATATATTCTAATAAAGCAATTAAATAATTTGTAATAAACAAAAGTTTTCATTTATATTGAAAATATATTGATTAAACTGATTTATCTATTGTAAAATATATAGTATATCTATGTCTATAATTAATATGAAAATACTATATATGAAATGTTCGAGATCTTTATTTGGAATTTGAATGTTGCATTATTAAGTCATTAAAACAATAAAGGTCACTATTGTTTAAAATCAATTTAACCTAATAGCCTCATTGATGTCTCGAAAACTGTGAATGTTACTGCATTAGCTGGAGTTGCTCTTAGCATAGTTGGTAAGAAACCTTTAACAAATGCAGGAAAACCTTCCTTCAGATACAATTGCCTACCAGCTTTGAATAATGAGGTACTGTATTTTGGATTTTTCAAATTATCTGATTGAATAATAGATTTAACAACGTCAATTGGATAGACTGCAATCCATAACAATGTACCAGCAGTAGCACCATATACACATAATCTCCAATTTTGAATATCTTCTCTTCTTATTGATTTACTTTTAATTTGGTTGGCTATCAAAGCTTCATAAACCAAGAAATATACACCCAAACCATGGCCTGCTCTTACCATCATGACTGGTAAACCTCTCATTAATTGTTTTTGTTTTAATAATTTTCTAATACAATCGACTGGACCATTAAATTCCGCATTCTTACCTGATTTTTTTTGAATTTGTAATCTAATTCTAACGTGTTCTATAGGAGACGATAAAAATGAGTTAACTAAACCACCTGTAAGACCACATACATAATATTGTGGCAATGATAATATTGGCGAATCAATACCTTTATAAGTTTTATTATAATTTCTGATCATTCTTTTCATAAATTCATTTACACCAAACTGAAGAGATACACACGCACCAACACCTATCAATGGTGTTAGAGTACCTTTATAAAAACCTCTTATACCTTCATTCTTAACTAAATCTTTAATAACGTTCATAGTGGTTATATCTTTAGCTGTCGAGGTTTGTAATCTTACTTTAGTAGTATCAAAAGGTTGGCCTACTAAAACTTGTGCAATACCACCAGTGGTACCTGCAAATAAATCCTTAGCAATTCTTAATGGATCATGCTTATGCGTATGTATTTCATCTTCAATAATAATTGAAGTACCTGCTTCATCTGACATAATTTTATAGTGTTTATTTTCTTTCAATCAGTTATCGGTCAGTTTCAAATTATTCAATTAATTCAATCAAAATTAAATCTTGCCACACTTAAAGAATTTTTTAGAATTTTCAATATATATTTCCTTATAAATTCTTAGTAACTAATATATATATTTAATTTTAAAGTTTTAGTATACTTAATATATCTCCATATGTTATAACATTTAAAATCTTTCTTATAATATTCAATTCAATTCCATTATTCAGTGAAGCATCACTAATTTTCCAATTTTCAAAAATTTTATTTCAGTGAACAAAATGACTCTTTTAAGATATGAGAGATATTTAAGAATCAAATCGGTCATTTGATATGATTAAATAATAGAATTATAAATATATATAATTAAAAATAACTTGTTTACTTAGATAAATATCTCAATTCCTTTTTTTTTTAATTAACCAGATATACTAATAACCAAAAGGAGATCGGGACTAGTCATTCCTGTTTTATCAAAGTTGTGAATTTCATTTGTAAACATTATTTATTTTTATCAGAAGTATGAACTTTAAATAATTCAAAAAAATTATCAATTTGATGTTGATAAATGTTCTTTTTTATTTTAAATTTTATATAATGCAGATAATTTTATATAGATGACAATTAAAACGAAGTTAAAATAATTCGTTTAATGATGCCATGTTTGTTTATATTATTGTTATTTTATCTATTTTGTTATTTTATTCTTGGCAACCTTTTTAACCATACTAGGAATTATTGGTTTTCTTTTCAATTTTACAATTACTTTTTCATCATAAAGTGAATCACATGCAGGACATCTACTGTTTGGAGGTAATATTGATAATACACATAAACAAATCGAACAAATGAAACCTACCGCAACAACTTTACCTGTAATATAACAGGAAGTTCTGAAATCTACACTCTTGCTATTTGGTTTTACTATTGTGGCTCTTAATGATGGATCTATAAACATAGCAGTCAGTAGATATTGAATTAAACCATGGTAATCTTTAACAAATAAATAGATACCACTGGTAGCATCCGTGGCTTGTTGAAGGAAAGTGGATTCTGATGAACCACCAATCTTAACCACATCTATTGGACATTTCATTTTTGTAGCAGAAAATATACAATTCATAATTGGAATATATTGAATAATTTCTTCACCTTTATCATCAGTTGAAGCATCACCACCACAAGTGATCACTACTAATCTTGATTTTAATGAATAATTTTCTTCTTCCTTTAAAATTCTATTAATATATGTCAAACCAGCAGACATTGCACCTGATAATGTACTCTTTTGTTTTGGCAATTCTAAATATTCTGTTTTTTCCTTTTGAAAAATTTTATATAACTCTTCAACTAAGGATTCATCAACGTTTCTAAATTGACTATACATGTTTGAATTAATAATCGCTAGATCCTTTTTATTTAGTGTGCCATCTGTTTTATCTTTATTCGTTGTATTATTTGGATATAAATATTTAATGCCTTGTGAATGAGCAGCAATGACTGCAACTTTGTTAGCATTATTTGTGGCTAAATGTGCATTCAAAAAAACTAAGATAGATTTTAAAGCTTTAATAATAGAACCTTCTTCATTCATATTTTGATCTAATTCTGCCCAAAGTTTAGGAGAAGTATCAATGATAACAGTCAATAAAGAAGGAGATTCTTCTACATTCAAAGAATGAACTTTTGTATTTTGAAAAGTTGGATCACTGATAGCATCCATTTTTATTTATACTTAGTGGTTTGTTTATAACTTTTTCTACTCTACTCTAATTATAATGGATATTATATATAATAACCTAAAAACTATATAATTTTAATAGTTTTAATGACTGTCTTTAAATGTCTTTACGTCCCAAATTAATTTATTATATCAAAGTTTCAAATTTTTAAACTTCCATTTCGCTTACAAACTAAATCAAGTTAAAAAAAATGCAAATATTGCAATTATATAAGGGTATAACATACATCGTCAAATTAGTATCGATGATCGTTTATTATATGCTTATTGAATAGTTCAACTACAAATTCAAATTCAATACTAATTACAAATGTTTATTATCTTATATATACTTTATTTAAGTTATAATGCTATGATCAGACCATTGCCAATGGAATATGCTACGGAAATTGCATTAGAATCATTGTTCCATGCAATATCAAAAATACAATCACCTTCTTTACTGTACTGATAGATGCCATATATTGGAATTGAAAGAGGACTAAAATAATTTTCATTCTTTAAAGAATTTGTGTTTTTGTTGAATTGTTTATTATACAATTCTAAGAAAGATTTTATGTCATATATTATCATTTGACCATCCATAAAACCAACTGCATATTTAGTTTTATCAGGTGAAAGTTGAGCTGAAAATATTGGAATATCATCTGCAACAGTCATACCTATTAAAGAGTTATTTTGTCTATTCCAAATACGAATGGAGCCATCCATAGATGCTGAGATTATAAATTTTTCATCTATCCAGGATCCAGAAACAATACTTTGTGAATGCCCATAAAAACAATTGCAAGAGTTGCTATTTCCACCTTTCCAAATTCTTAATGTATGATCATCTGAAGCACTTAAAAGCAATTTACTTTTTTCATTTATTTTTAATACACTGATAGCTTCTTGATGTCCGAGAAGTTTACCTAATGGGGTTTTTTCATCAACATGATATGCCATAATAGCACCATCTAAACCTGGAATAACAAAACGGTCTTCATCAACCCATTCAAGGTCAACACCTAACGAATTAGAAGAAGGATTAGTGGATTCTTTCAATTCAAAATGTTGCAAAGCTGTGCCTGTTTCTGGATTCCATAATATTGTTACATTTTCAATATCACTACTAATGAAATAATTACCCAAACTATTCCATTTAACAGTGACAATTGCAGAACGATGAAAGCCTAATACATTTAATAACTTCCCAGTTTTATCCCAAATTCTTAATTCACCATTATCTGTGCCTGTTACAACGAATTTGCCATCTGGAGACCATGCTAGAATAGAAATTTTATTTTTAGAATTTGTATTTGTTGTACTCGAAGGTAATGAATGTCTTAATTCATATATATTGCTAACGGCCCATTCCGACGAATCATTATCGACATTATACGTTACTATCTTCGCAACATTATTTTTATAACCATATGCAATGATGTTATTGTTAATTGGGTTCCATGAAGAAACTGTTATGTTATCTAATTTTTGTGCTTCTGTTAATGTCTTTATAAAATCGTTGTTTGATTTTGGTTCTTCTTTAATTTGTTCATTAGTATTAGTTATAACATCATTATTTTTATTGGAATCATCAATTTCATTTGAATCAACTTCAATTGATTCATTTGATCTATTTTCTAATTCAAATTTACCTGTATTTTTAATTGTGGGATATTTCTTTGTATCAATCTGTAATGCTTGTACCAAATTAAAATCTTCTTTATAGTGTGACTGATCAATAGGTGTAACCTCACCATTATAATTGACAAGTAATTCACTCTCTGAATAAAGAATACCTTTCTGAACTAAATTCACCAGAGTGCCAATTGGTACAGCATCTTTATACTTTTCATCAAATTCTAAAACTCTTGATTCATCTTGTAAAGCTAAGGCTGAAACTTCATGTCCAGCTTCTTGACAATATCTCCATATTAGATAATTCAACTCCTCACTTGTTATACTCATTTTTCAATAACGGTATGCTTTGAATCTTTTGTTATATAAAATATTATTGTAACGCAAATTCAAATGCTTTCTTCCTCTTATGTTAATGGATTCAACTTCACAATTAAACACAACAACCAAAAGAATCTATAGCACTGAATGAATATAAAGGAGTACTTTTACTTTCCACAAAGATATATATACACTTGAGTTATTTGTTTTAACTAATTTGTTATTGATATTATTATTGTTTTCTTTCAATTTCAATTTTAAATTTTTGACTTTTTCGAAAAATTCAAAAAATAAAAACCAAAAAACAAACAAACAACGAATTTTTCAGAATTTCATGAAAATGTATGTACAATTAAAGGACTTCAACCGTACTTTCCCACTTTGTATGCAATAATTTTGAAATATTTGAAAAAAGTAGAAGAAAAAAAAATATTAAGAAGAAATATTGATTAGATTGATTGAAAAGGGATAGATCAATGATATTTGAAATCGAGAAGTTGGATTATTAATAATATATACACTTCTGATTAATTATTTTTTTATTAATAATTGGTTAAATATTTACATCAAAGTCAGAAAAGGAAAACATATTAAAATACCAATGGTTGATTTTTCATTGAAAAAGACAAAAAATAACTGGAAAAATATATCTGGATCTCCAGGTAAACAGAAATCTCCTTCTTCACCAATGAAACAAAGTAAGAAGAAAGATATCTCTTTAAAGAAGAAGAAGAATGAAAATTTAGATTTTAAAGTATCTCCCGAATATTCACAATTACCTACAATCAATGCAAAGGAGAGAACTAAAGTTGCTTCTTCGATGCAACGTAGACTTTCTGTTCATACAGTGAATTTTGCTCCTCCAAAATTAGATTATTCAATGCCCGTGCCTTCTGCAAATATATTAAACCAATATAATGATAATAGTCAAAATCAATTAACAATAGATACAGCTAATTATAATAATAATGAAAATATGCAAAATATTGAATTACCACCCAGAAGTGCAAAAAGAGCATCTGCTATGTATGCTTTACCAAAATCTTCTGACATTTCGTTAGTACCAAATGTGAAACAAGACAAAGGTACTATATTACAACCTGCTTCATTAAGACGTATATTAGCTGATCCACACTTCAAGGCTCAACAATTTGTAAAACAAAATTTAAGCGATGCAACTGCATTAGAAATCGATAAATTCACATCAAATTTAGCAAGTTTGTCTTTAGAAGTTCAAGAAGATATTAAACAAAATGTAAACCAATCTTATAAAGAAATTATGACTGTTAATAATGATTTAAATATTGCTAATTCTGAATTGAAACATTTAAGGAAAGGTATTACTGAATTATATGAAGTTATGCAACAGTTTGTCATTCTAGCTGAAAAAAGAATAAAACAAGAACAACAAAATAATAGATTATCACAAATGGAACAAAATAATAAAAATAAAGAATTGCTACCTCCTGTTAGCAATACGAACTCTTCAAAAATGAGGGACCGTTTTAGTGTAATGATCTTAGAGAAAATATGGGATAATGATTTATCTGTTTTGTATAAGAATGTTGATGGATCTAAAAAGTTGTTAGGGAATAACTCAAGTAGACATATATTGCATGAGAGTAATGATTGGCTGGAACTGAACATTGCTACTCTGAAGACCCTACAAGTGGTTAAAATATATATATTAAATGATGTTGTATTGATCGCAAAGAGAAACTCAAATACTTCTGAATTAGTTGCTTATCAATGTTTTCAAATAAGAGATCTAAGTATCCATCCTGACACAGATTCAGGAAATAAAGTATACTTTAACATTGGTCCTTCTAGTAAATTATTATTCCAAAGTAGAAATAACAACGAAATATCACAATTTTTAAACATTTTTAGAAGCGCCAAGGATAGTCTATCTGATATATTAAAGGTCGAAGAAGAAAAATCAAGAAAATTAAAAGAATCATTCTCACATATGTCTTATCAACAAACACCTGGTCGTGAAAGCATAAAAAGTCCTATAAGAAGTTCCAGAAATAGTAGTTCAGTAATATCACCGGTTAGAAATGATATATCTGACCAATATTTAATGCAAACAATAACTATGTCTATGCAAACCAAACCTAGAGCTTATAATGAAAATTCCACCTCAAGTAAATTGCGCATGATGGAAAATATGACTGAGGAATTTGATATCGAGCTAGCAAGGCAAAAATTTGGTAAGGCTGTTGATATTCTGTTACGTTTAGAAAATACCAATAATGATTTAGCTAATCAACTAGACAGAGATGAAGAGATGGTACATAGATTATTATATCTCAGAATACAGCAAAGAAAAGAGTTGATGATTTCTACATTGTCTCAAAAAATTATTAATATCACTGACATTGATTCACTAAAGTCTAATTGTTTGAATTTCATAAAATTGGGCTTATATGAAGAAGGGCTCGACTTACTTCTCCAAAATAGATCTAAGATGATTTTAGACTTAATTTTACAGATAGGTACATACGATAATCCAACAAATTATTTGACGCAAATTGCTGTTATTAGATTTCAGATTATTAAAAAAACTATACTGAACTTTGAGGATATATTTAAAGAATCTGCTGATAATTTTTCTTCCATTTTAGTGACATGGTGTAAAAATGAAGTTGACAATCATTTTAAATTGATTGATAAACAACTTCTTAATGATGAAATGTTAACTCCAGATTCCATCAAGTCTTCAAGAAAACAAATAGATGATTTAAAATCGGTGGGTCTAGATTTCGTATACAAACTTGATGAATTTATTAAAAAAAATAGTTCAAAAATAGTTTAACACGTTAATATTACTCATTAGATATTTTTGTAGTACAAATATATATATATTTCTAGATTGGATGTATATCGATAAAAAATTTATGAAAATATATTTATGATACCAGAGTTATCAGATGAAATAATATAATTTATATTATTCATATCCACTATCTTAATAGAATTTACTAAATCCATATGATACTTATAGGAATCCTTTTCTATCGAATCACTAAATGATCTTTTGATTATATGTGTTAAGTTATTACTCAACTTTATTGAACTGAAATTAAAATCCACTGGTGACGTTCCAAAAACACTTTTCGGACTTTCAATATTTAAGATATCTAACATTATAATATCATTTGATTTTGAATCTGTGATAAATACAGAAGTTCCTAACACTTCAACGAAATGTTCTAGGTGATTAGTTCTTTTAATCATTTTGTTTTTGCCATTGTTTTTTGCTTCTTTTGCAATGAAATTTGATATATTCAATTCTATAGTGGTATCTGTCAAAATATATAAACATTTTTGTTTTGAGTAATCCCATATTGAAAAAGTACAATTTGTAGACCCGCCACTAATAACAATCAAATTAGAAGATAGATCGTTTATCAATTTAATATTGGAGATAGGAGAACCTTCTGCAAAAGTCCAACTCTTCAAAAGAATTTGAAATCTTAAGTCCCACATGCATATAATACCTAACGTAGTACCTATTAATAATATTTCAGATTGACTATCTATTTCGTATGATAGAATTGCGCCAACATTTGGGGGTATTATTATCAAATCTTTTAATTTCAGAGTTTTAATATCATAAATATATATTTTTGATGATTTGGATAGAACAATAATACAAGTTGTTCCAAGAATAGAAGCTACCGTCAGTTTTAATAAATCAATACTTTCCACATCCTTTCGAATATTGAATTTTCTGATAACAGATATATTTGAAATCATTTTATCTTGTTTCATCTTAGAAAGTTGTGCTCTGAAAACAAAAATTGAACAGTCTTGCGTCAATACTGCAAAGCATCCATAATTTGGCACTGCTGCCATATCAACTATCTCTGATCCACAATCAAATGTTGATTGGGGTAAATAAAATTCAGATTCTACGAGACTACCTACATTCCATATTTTCAAAATGCCTTGTGTAGTTCCAACCACTAGATATGGGATCTTGGTATTTAATACTATCATATTTGATATTTCATTAAAACCATTGTTAGTCAAATTTATCAATAACTGGCTTTTAAAAGAACTTAAATTGAAATTATTCAATTCACTATTAAAACTAGGACCAAATTCTGTAAACTTATTTAAAGGAAAATAAATATCATGCTTCTTTAAAAATTTCTGAATATCCTTATCAGTACCATCATAACTATTCCTAACTGTACATTGCTGGAATGACTCTATGTCCACCGTATTTTGATCAACATTTGATGAAACAATAGTCTTCTGAGGCTGTAAGTGGAATGTTATATTTTCCAAATTAGAAATAGTAGTGGCATTAGTTTTAGGTGGCAATACGAGGGATCCGTTTAGTTTTTTAATCTGTGCAATAT
Source organism: Tetrapisispora taiwanensis (nom. inval.) (assembly GCA_030573835.1). Taxonomy (NCBI): domain Eukaryota; kingdom Fungi; phylum Ascomycota; class Saccharomycetes; order Saccharomycetales; family Saccharomycetaceae; genus Tetrapisispora; species Tetrapisispora taiwanensis (nom. inval.). Next base: position 353,152 of record JAJMDZ010000005.1, read on the forward strand.
TATCATATGTACTTTGGTTTGAAAATAGGTTTTTATTTAAAGTCTTGGATTCATCATATCCCAGAGACACATTTTGATTGTTTTGTGAACTACTGTTTAAAAACACATCGAAGAATATAGTTTTAGGAAATACGTTTCGTAATTTAACCTTTTGAATATATTTTAATCTATCAAAAGTTCTTAAATATTCTGGATTTTTTCCCTTAAAATTGGCTATTCTTAAAATATAGCCTCTCAAAATAGCTAATTTCCAGAATTCGTCTTCCGATATATCCATAGAAATAAATTTGTCTAACCAGTTCCTATCTTCAACCGTCAGTGGTATATCTTTGTCATCAAATGATTTGATATAATATTTAGATGCTTTGGAAGTTTTATTAAAACCATAATATTTTTCGGAGTAATCTTTTGTCACAAATGTAATATTGTTGAAACCAAATTCCATTGATTCTTGATTTGGTATTTGTCTCCAAAACATAGATTTTTGAGCTCTTAAAGACCATGTACATAGTAGGTCAAATATTGATCTTGAGACTGGCTGCTTACAACTCAAAATCATGGATGATAATTTAAATTCTACATCAAATTCAAAGTAGGATTTTATATAAGGATATAACATACAATATACTTCTGCTTCTGATAATTTTGTAGATATTTCAATGATCAGAACTAAACTGAAATGTCTTATCCATATATTTGGATGTAATAGTAAAGGGATTATTGTTCCACATATGTCAAAATATGCCTTCTTATGAATTAAACCAGTAGTACAAATATCTTTCAAACTCTGTAAGACATAAACAACCACTAATTCTTCAGGGTCTGTTATAGTTTGTATTAATAATGGAAGTATATATTGTTGAATTGATAATGGACCAACAAAAACAGATAGTGCTGGTATAAATCTAATAAACTCGATTCTTAAACCAGCATCGCTATCATTTAAATAGGTTATCAGGTGACTTAATATTAAATCATTCGTTCTTTCTCTACCCAAGAACTTACACAAATTTAGGATGTTACCGAGTAATGATTTTTTAACCGATACTTCATTATCTGTCAATAGATGAAGTGTTATCTGTTGGATTTGTTCCGAAAGTTTTTGCATATATTTGTTTGCTATATTAATATTTTCAAAATCAATAACCCAATCATAATTTTCACCTTTTGAATAGGCTTTCAATGTTAGATCTTGAAATCTAGAAGCATTTTCTACTAAATTACTTAAGCAATTTGCAATAACAATTCTAACATATACATCGTTCTTTGAAGATATTAACAATTTGTAAATTCTAGGGAATAAATAATCAACGAAAATATTCTCATTTAATTGTGTTAATTCATGAATACTTGACAACAGAACAGAAAGAATTCTTAAAGATAATGCTTGTACATTGGTATCATTTTCTTCGAAAGTAGCCACTAAGTATGGAACAACTCGATCTAATTTTTGTTCATCAGATATGAATTGTGAGAAGAATAGAATTAATTCTAAAGTCCTTAACTTCGATTCCCGGCTAACTAAATTTCTTAATGAATGGCATAGAAAAGAAACAAAAAATATGAAAGATTCATCATCTGGATTAGTAATACTAGTTTCACCTCTTAAATTTTTTTTATTAATTTTTGTTATATTATATATATCAAATAATTGGAAATTATTGAATTCCTTCATTGAACTCTCAACTGACTCAGCACTTTTTTCTATGTCATAGCCAAGCGCTCTACATATTTTCTCTAAATCATAGTAAATTTTATTAGAACAAATATCCAAAACATCTATATTATCTTCTGTATATGAATTACCAGAAATATCACCATTAGATGGAATGCTTGTTGAAAGAATTGCAAGTTCTTTAAAATAGTCATATGTGAAAGAATAGTATGATTCAGGAAATATAACACCTCTGTATTTTAATAGTATTTCATTTGCATTTAATCGTTTCGTTGGATCGATATTAACCATATCTAATATTAAAGGTTTAATTTCAGAGAATTTTAATTGTTTATTTAATATTTGATCGACATCACATTCCTTATTTTTGTATTTAAAAATCTGTGATAAATCAAATAACTGTTGGCCCTCTGAGTAAAGCTCTGCTATACAACAACCTAGACTAAATATATCCATTTCTTTTGTAACTTTAAATTCATCAATTTTTGATTGGTCTAGTTCTCTACATTTGGCAGAGTCAAATCTCTCGGGTGCTATATAGCACACTCTTCTTTTAGATGTATCAAAATAAAAAAAGAACTCACTTGGGTTATCATCTGGTATAAATGTGGGTTTTATTATAGAAGAAAAATCTGTCAAAAATACCCAATTTGAACTTGTAACTAGGATATTCTCTGTTTTTATATCACCATGACAAATATTCATATCATGTATATTTTGAAGAGCTTTAAGTAATTGAAATGTAACAAATCTTAATTCTGAATCATTTAAATAAGGTCTGGTACTTAATCTATCGTAAAGGTTACTTTTCATATATTGTCGTACTAGATATGCAGCTCTGTTGGTTTCTATCAATTTGCTGTAGTTTAAAATATTGGGAAGAGGTGCTAACATCTGTGACTCATGCATAAGAGCCTCTTTTATATTTTTCAAATCGTATGATCCTGCAGTTTTTATAAATACTTTAATTATAACTTGACCATTTGAATCCAATGCCTTACAAGTCCTTAGAAATCTAGAGGAATTTATCTGTGATATATAATGAACATTTTCTAATGCATCGATATATGAAAAAATACCAATAGGTGCAGAAGTTTGCACCAATAACGACAATTGAACACCCATATTATTTTTGATATTAATTATTTTTTGAATAAACCAGTGATAGTACTAACATAAAATATTTTATACAATTAGATTAAATTTATTCTTAATCTCAAATCTTTTGTTATTGAAATGTACTATTTAAAGGACCAAAATTTCAATATATATATATATATATATATTTATAGAGTTATCCTATTAATTATTTTGTTTCTGAACTTAGTTCCATTCAAATCTAAATTATACAAGTCTATCTTAATCGAACCCAAACTTAATATTAACTATTTACATATATAATTTATAAGGGTTTTTTAAATTTTCAAAAATACGGTTTGAAAAATGCGAAAGAAAACTTCAATAATAAATGAGCGTTTCTCCATAGATCAGAAAAAGTAATGAAGCCTAAATGTTTAAAATTAAAATCGTAATTTTTTAACTAGATATACATGAATATACATCCTATCTATATACCATAGTTTTCTTAACTAAGCCTTAATTTCTAGATATAAGTGATCTAGTTCTTCTAAAGGAGTAGTCTCATGAAAACCACATTTGGTAGTTAACAATTTATAATTTGTTTCTGAAATCTTTTCAATAATTTCGTTATACAATCCACAAAATTCAATAGCTTCCTTTGGAGGTATAGTTTTTCTTCCGTTTTTTAGAACATACTTTGTTATAGATAAAGAACATAGAGTCTGTCCTTTATCTTTCTTGAATTTACTAATAACATAAATCCATTTTTCGTCCCAACATAGAATATTTGATGTAATTGTATATTTTTCAAAAGGTTTCAAATCTTTTAAAAAATTATTAAACACATTAGCTACTGGGACATATGGCCAATTTTTTGATTCTATAAATATTTTTTGGAACACTGAACACATTAATTCACACCTACTCACATCTAAATCAGTAAAATAAGTAGCATTGTTCTTGTGAAAATAAAAATCACATTCCATTGGTGATACATATGTATCAATTTTAGAATGGGCAAATATACCATGTGTATTACTTTGTAAATATTTTATATTTTTAGTATCGTTACCTTTATAAATTGGAACAATTAAACGTCTGACGGCATAGAAATAAAATCTAATGAAATAAGCACCAGGAACACTCTTATATGACGATGCCAAATATAGAAATAGAAATGACTTAAATAGATGACTAACAATTGTCATTATTTGAAAAGTATAGAATTCAATTGAAAATATCTTATATATTGATTAATAATTCTTATGTCAATCGCTTGTTTTTAAATCGATTCCTTTACACTATAGTTACCAACAACTCACTTAGTATTTAAATGATATAGTTATTCCAAATGTGTATTTGGAGTCTTAAAAGTATATTCAATTATCTATAATTGAATAAAATTATATCAAAATAATATTAATTAATCAACATTTTAACAATGTTAAGGAATCTTAGTTTCGATATCTCAATGAAAAGCCTCGTGTGATTTTTTACTTGTTATTTAATGGTTTGCAGAATTTTTATTTATTTTCATTGTGATTAAGCCCGAGCAATAAAAACAAAAATTAATTGTATTAAGATATCGTTGCTCAATGACATCAAATATTTAAAAGTTACTGTAAATTATTGATATTTCATCTATTCAGATATATAAAATATTAAAAATGTACAGATTTTACATAAGGAAATTGAAAGAAGACGTTATTCATTCAAATATAAGATAATTATAATAAATGAATATATAAAATATATTTATTGATATTTTTTGGTCACATTTATGACCATTGATTTGATTTATGATTTAAAACTTTAGTAAAATTATTCTTAGAAGAAGTTTCGATAACATGATTTTCGTTTATCATTGGTGCAATAACATAATTAACAGTATTTTCAAATAATTCATCAATCAAATCCTTCAAATCATCACCAGTTTGTTTAAAGTCTGGATAAGCATTGATTTCTAAAATCTTAACATTATAGTTATTATCAACCAAGAAGTCTACACCATATGTTTCAAAAGCATTAGACAACGGTTGAAAATTAATCCTGTTAACACTTGCAGCAGCCAAGAATATATCACGAGCGATATCATGTATTTGATCTAATACCTTCTTTTTATCTTGATCACTGATATCAACCAATTTATCGAATTCCATAACTGAGAGTTCCTTTTGTTCATTATCATCTTGTAAACAAGTATTGGTTAAATGACAGGCTAAAGCGTTTATATTTGTTGGGTCATAATTTTCATTACTTGGTTCAGTGTATTTGTTTGGAGCAAATAATGCTAGCATTCTATCATAAACATAGACCTCTAGATCACCACTACATGTAATATAACATCTAATATGAAATTTTTTATTGTCCATCGAAGGTAATAGAAGTGGGTTGGATAAATATTCTTGTACAATGAAATGACGTAATTGTGAAATAATAATTTTGTTTTCATCATTGTTAAAATCTTCTCCTTCATCATCAGTATCATCTTCACCAAACGAATCAAAAATATTTTGTAAATCTTCAATTGTTTTAAAGACACGGATACCTTGTGCTTTATCACTCATACTTGGCTTTACAATCCACCATTTTTCTTCTTTCTCTAATTCTTGTCTTAATTCCCAATTATCATCTAATGAATCGTCCAAAAATTCAGCATAATCTAAGTCCAATTGAAATGATTCTAAAAATGCTTTGTTTAAAATTGAATCAGTATTTTTGACTCTATATGAATGGATAGTTTCAGCCAGGTAATGTTTTCTTATTAATGCTTTTCTGTAAATGTAAGAATTTGTAAAATATTTATCAGATTCCATCATCAATCTATCCATATCTAATTGCTCATAATCACCATAATGAAAAATTTTATAATCACCAAAATCATTTAATGGTAAATCATTTAAAATCTTTATATTTGGAATGTATTTGTTTAGTGCATGTGTTAAAGGTGTGTAAATATATTCTGATTTATCTAATGATACGACAACATGATTTAATTTATTTGGAATGATATTTTTCTTTGTATCTAACTGTAATTCACCCGATAAATGTTTTAAACTATTAAATGTTGCTCTCAACGGTGTAACACTAATCTGATTTCTTTCAATTATACCCATATCAGTTACTAAATTATCTTGTTGATGTTTTGAATTTATAGTATTAAATATTGGATTCCAATCGAATGTAATTGAATTATATTCTGCACCATCTTCAATATCCTGAATTGAATTTGATTCTTTAACATTTGCTTTATTGAATATAGCAGTCCATCTATTTTCCCAAATTGGTGCATAAAATATTTTAGTATCTAAAGTTAAAGTTGGAGATAATGGAATATTGACACTAAACAAATCTGTATCATCATCCCAATTATTATATAAATGATTAATAATATCTAATGATTTTACAGAGGCAATATTCATTAAATTTGAATCCACAATTTTTTGACCATCATAATATGCCCAAGATAATGCTATTGCTTTAGTATTACCAGATATTACAGCTTCCATTGCAGCCCCCACAGTACCACTACAAGTAATATAAGCAGCGGAAGTATTTCTACCAACATTTGGTCCAGAAATAACTAAATCAAATTTATAGTCCATTAAATGGTATAAACCTACATTTGAACAAGAAGCAGGGGTACCATTTAATAGACACCATTCAATATATTCTTCACCAGACTCTTCAATAGTTTTATTTATAGAATTTCTTGGTAATTTTGAATTTTTTAATTTAATTTGTGGATGGTTAAACGGACCTAAAAATGAATTATCATTTGAATTTAATTTTGAATAAACAAATGATGCAGATAATTTTTTACCTGCAAAATGAGCTTTACCAATCCATGATCTTTGTTCATGCGGTACTACGATTGTAATCTCCCAATCTGGGAATTGTTTTTTCAATTGTTTTATAAATGGTCTGATATAAGGAGAATATTCATCATGTAATGGACCATCATCGTTTGTAACTAATACTCTCATTTTTAGTTGAATAATAAATAGTTTACGTTTATGTTGTCTTTATAAGCGTGTTCAATTGTCGTACAAGATAAATACATATAATATATATTATGTTAACATCTATATGTATGATTTAAGGTTTAAAAATAGTTACATTAATTAAAATAGAAAATTGAATGAAAAGTTGATGAGATGAGTTTTTCAGTAAATTGAAAACAGTGAATTTTTTCAACGCTCTTTCGCAATAATTTATTTTTTTTTTTTAAAATATATAAAATCAAGAATTCTTATATATAACTTTACATTAAAAGGCATCTTTAATATAATTCAAAAAGACTAAGATCACAAAAAAAAAAACTTCAATCATACAATGTCATTATTTTTTAATCAATTTAATAATCAAGAAATAGATGAAGAAAGAATAAAATTAGCGGAAATTCAATTCAATGCTATGAATTCCACATTCAATACAATATTAAAATCATGTTTAGAAAAATGTATATCACATGAAGGATATAGTGAATCAGAATTAAATAAAGGTGAAATGACATGTATTGATAGATGTGTGTCTAAAATACATTTTTCAAATAGATTAGTTGGCGGATATGTACAAACTAAAGGTTTTACACCAGAAAATTATTTAAAACATTATAAAGATTATAAAGAATGAAAAACAAGAATAATTAGTTCTTTGTTTTATACAACAATAAGTTTATTGTCAACCATGCATATCAAAATTGTTCATAGTAGGATTTAAAAATAACACTAAAATTTAAAATACCATAATAAAAATTTTAAGGGAAATCTAATTTATAAAGAATAAATTGTCTTTAAAACTATCTAAAATAATATGTTTTTCTTTTTTGATGAGATGAATTTAAAGAGTATTTTTAATTTTTTTTTTTTCTCCCAAACAAATAATTTTATTTATTGAAATCAACTTGATTTTATTAGTACTAGTTTTTTCGCATTAAAATAAATAAATTTCGCTGTTTAATATTTTTTTATATTTGTATTAATGAAAATTAAATATATTAAATTATTACACGCAGTTTTTCAACAATAGTATTATATACTTCATTATTAATTTTTTTTTACTTTTATCACACTTTGTTATTATTTTATGATAATTAATATATGATAATGTATGGGTAAAAAAGGTGTGGTAAAATGTATGGTGAAATTAGTTATACTATTATAGTAATAATATCTTTGTGATTAATATAATTATGTGTGTGAATATTATGGAACTGTATAACTTATGTAGAGATAATTACTAATCTCATATAATATAATAATATAATAATATAATAATATTATAATAAACAAAAACAACAACAACAACAAATAACTATAAAACAAATTTTCAATATGTAATACAAAAAATATTTTATATATATAGTTATATAATTTATTACTATTATAATAAAAAAAATTGTTATATGGACTATTATAATATAATATGTATTTCACCCGAATAATTTATTTTAATTTGAATTTTATATATAGTTTAATTCTTAGAATCTTTCCCTTAATCATTCATTCTCTTGTATTTTTTATAAAAATTTTCTTTTTCTTTTTATTTTGTTCTGTCCCTTTACTTTTTTATTATTTGTTATACATACTTTTCTTAACAGCATTTATTAGTTGATAGTTAATGTTTGTGTTATAACGTAAAATAATATAATATAATAACATAAAAACACACAAATTATATATACACAAAAAAAAAATGGCTGCTCCAAGAGAAACTAAGAAAAGAACTACAAGAAGAAAGAAAGATCCAAATGCTCCAAAGAGAGCTTTATCTGCTTATATGTTTTTCGCAAATGAAACAAGAGATATTGTTAAAGCTGAAAATCCAGATGTTTCATTTGGTCAAGTTGGTAGATTATTAGGTGAAAGATGGAAAGCATTGACCTCTGAAGAAAAAATACCATTTGAAGCTAAAGCTGATGCTGATAAAAAAAGATATGAATCTGAAAAAGCTTTATACAATGCTACTAAAGCTTAATTTATATAATTAATAATAACTATTAATTTTCAATTTTATCAATAATAGATTTCAATAATTTTAATTGAAATTTATTATTTTATATATATAAACATATATATATATAATTTTATATATTAATCTAGGGTCTTAACAATTCATTTTAAATAAAATAAAAATAAAAATAAAAATAAAAATAAAAATAAATAAAAATAGAAATAAAAATAAAAAATAATATTAAATCATTGTTCTATAGTGTATTTATATATTATTATGCTATTTCTTGTGATGTTAAGAATGCTGATCTAATACAACTCTTTTCTGTGATTGGTAAAATTAATCTATATGCGTCACCTTCATTTAAATAATATCTAAATAATCTTTTCATTTTAATAAATCCCATATTTTCGTATAATTTGATTGCAATTATATTACTAACTTCAGTTTCTAACATTATTTCATCACATTCCTCTTCAATCATTTTGTTTATTGATTTATTAACTAATATTTTGGATATACCTTTACCTCTATACTTTTTATTAACAACTAACATACCAATATAACCTCTCTTTCTACAATTTCTATGTAATTCGTTTTTACTTATTATACATCCAACTATATTATTATTTTCATTTAATTTATCATCAATTACAATATACGTTATTTGAGGCCAATTATTTAAAAAAAACCTATATACCCATACTGAATATGGTTCTGATAAATCATTATCAATTAATTTTTTAACTTGTTCAAATTGCAATTGATTATTTATATCTAATTGTTGGTATATTAACATATTGTATAGTTAATTGGTGTATATTTTTATATGTGTGTTCTCTTGTATTTGATGTTTGTATCTTTTTATTTTATTAGATATTTTTAAATTGAAATGAAAATTAAATATTGAGATTAATGTTTTGATTTTTAAAGTTCGGCGGTATAATTTGAACCATTGTGATGATCATAAAATTATTTTAAGAAAAATAAATTAAGATAAAAAGTAAGTTAAATTAAATTAAGTGTTATTTTTTATTGGTTTTCATTTAAAGTTGATCTTATTAAACACAAAAGAATAGCAATATTAAAGAACGTTTTGATAGATAGATTGTGCAATATTATTTTGGTATTTTAGTTTGATTATGATATAAATAATTAAATTAATAAATATTTCAAATGTTAAATAGTGAAGAAACTAAAAATAATTTAAATTATAATGTTATTATTAATAGTATTACAGGTAAAAAAATTGAAACTGATTTAAAATTTTTTATTAATTTTAATGATTTTAAAATATTTATTTGTAAAAAATGGTTTATTGAATTTGATTCAATTTTAATTTTATTATCATTTGGTAATAAAATGAATGAAAAATATTTTAATGACTATTTTAAATCAAATAAAATTAATTCAGAAAAAATTTATGTTTTTGATAAAAGATTTTTTTCAATAACAAATGATCCATTGAAAAATGATATTATTGATAATAATTTAATTAATTCAATTAATTTATTATTAAAAAAACTTAAAAATGATGATCAAAATTTTAAAGAAGGTTTAGTTAAACCAATCAATTCACCATTGATTGAAATTGATTTAAATTATATAGAAAATTATATAGAAAATTATAAAAAAAATAAGATAAGTGATAATGATAACGACGATAATTCATTATATTATCAAAAAATAATAAGTATCATTACCACAAATTTAGGTTGGTTAAGTGCATTGGAAATTGATACAAACTATTTCCAAAAATTAATTGAGGAATCATTAATAGAAATTCAAAATATTCAAGAATCATTAAAAGTATCACAACAATATTTACAACTTTATTGCTATGACGTTGAAACCCTTTATAATTCAAATGTTTCTTTCTTGGATAAATTAAATGAGAATAAAATTGTTGATGCTTGGGAAACTTTTTATGATGAAAAATTATCAAATATAAATAATATGGACTCAATCCCATTAACATCATACTTTAATAAAAATGAATTAATGAATACAAGTAACGATTTAAAAGAATTAGATATTAGATTAAATAATTCTTTGAAATCTGATAAATTAATTATTGATAATAATATAAATTCAAGAAATCAAATTGATATTCATATTAAAACCATTTCACCTAAATATTCAAGTAAAAATTTGAATTTTGAATTAGAAAATACTATGTTAATCAAATTTGCTGGCATAATTGATGACATACGTTCTGAATCACATAATTTATTAGAATTAAATGAAAATGATGATTTATTCATAAATAAATCTATTAAAAGTTTATCAAATTTTAAAAATAATCAAGTGCAAAATTTATACACAATTGCGTTAGCTTTGTATACTCAAGCAAATACGTTGTTTGATTTGAAGTCTGATCTTCAATCGAACGTAATTAAGATAATGGGACAAATATCATTTTTACAAATTGAAATATTAAATGTTAAAAAACACTTATTGAAAGATATTACCAATAGTTTAAAGGTCTATCAAAATTATGAAATTGAGCTAGCAAATATTCAAGATATCCCTATTGTATATGGATTGTTTATCATAGAATCCCTTAGAAGAAATAATTGGTTTATTGAACTAAATTCTATTAATTTAATGACTTCTACTGAGATGAAAGAATTAATTCAGAAAGAAAAAATTACAAGGAAACAATGGAATTCAAACTTCCAATCAAGCACCAAATATTTAAAGAATGAAATATTAAATACAATGGACATAGAAAAATTTGAAAAATTGTTCAATGACAGTTTCCTTGATTTGCCGGTCAAATCAAAATTACTGATTGAGGAACTGAAATCTAAAAATATTAAATTAATAGACTTTATAGAACATTATATTGATACAGTTAAAGGATTGAGTTTAGATGACGATGTTATTGAATCTTTGAATTCATACTATGCATCTGTGCATATAATAAAATCCAAAATAGATGATTCCCAATCATATTCTAAAATCGATCAAAATTTAATAAATAAGTATGAACAAAGAATAAAAAAATTGGAATTATTGCTACATACTAAAAATATATCAAAACATGAATTTTGGCCTACTGGTATATTGAAACAAAATTATAATTATTTCAAAAATGATATCCCCTCATTAGCATCAAAAACAAAATTATCATCTTCAAAATTATCGTATTCAAATTATGAAATTATTGATAGATTAAATTCAGATAAAAATGATGAAGAATTAAAGAAAATAAAAGGACGTTTAGAATCAGTAACACAGCAAAATGAAAGGTTACAAAATGATTACGAAAAAATGAATAAACAAATGATAAATATTGAAATTGAAAGGAATGCCTATCAAGAAACTTTAAAACGTTTAAACAATGAACTTTCAAGGTTGACAACTATAGAAACAGATATGAAAAATGTTATGACAAAGACAGAACAAAAATTTAAGAGTGATTTAATAAAAAATGTAGACAATAGTAAAATTTTATTAAATCAGTTAGCTAAACAGTCAATTGAAATTGAAGAACTTAATGTTAAATTAAAAGATAACACAGAAATTATTACATCAAAGGCTGAAAAGATAACAACTTTAAATGAGAAATTAGACGAACAAATTTTAAAATCGAATGAAGAAATCAAATTATTGTCAGATGCGTTCAATATAAAATTATCTGATTTGGAATTAAAATTATCTAATTCTAAAGAGATTAATGAAAAGTTATTAAAAGCTAAAAAAGAAGAAGAACCAAAAATAGTTGATATAACAACTGAACAGATTACAAGTGCAAGTGGGCAAAAGAATCAAGATGTACCTGTCAAAATCATGCCTAATTTGATAGAATCAATTTATAATATTGTTACTTCAAATATCATTATTTTAGAAAATATAGGTTTACTGTTAACTTTTGATAGTAATCATAATTTAGAAATTAGGAGAGTCAAGGGATTGAAAAAAAATTTAAACCAAAGTATACTGGATGATTCGGGTCTAATGAATACGCAAGATATACAAGCACAGAGTACGGTTTTATATGATATAAAGGTTGGGTTTGATAATATAGCTACTATAAATACCCCTGATGATCAAATTGATTTTGTAAAAAAAATCAACAACATTTATAAAAATAAGTTGTATGAAAATGCAGTAATAAAAAGATTTGATGACATAGAATCATTGGCTAAGAAACTAACAAAAGATAATAAATCTAAAAAAAAAATGCTTGATAAATATATGCTAGAAAAAATAAGTTTGAATAACTTTGAAATAGGTGATTTGGCTTTATTCTTACCCATGAAAGACAATTACATAACAGAAGATAACTCGATAGCATCTTCATGGAACTCGACATTCTCATCAGTCGATCTGTCCACCCCACCACCGTTTGATAATGCATCACAAGGACCTGATAATTTTCCAATAAAACGTATAAATGAGAAAATAAGTAATGGGAAACCGTGGGCTGCATTTACTGCGTTTGGTGAAAGTTCTAGATATTTTTTAAAAGATCCTAAAGACATTTCGAAAGATAAAGAATGGTTTATCGGTAAAATCAATCATATGGAAAAATTTGTAGCAGATAACCCTATGAATAATCCATTTAGATTACCAAAATCTACCGTTTGGTACTACGTCTCTGCAACTATAGAATCGTATCAATAGATTTAAAATGTGATCTAAGTATTGCCCTTATATTAGGAATGGCTCATATTTTACATATATATATATATATATAACGCATAATAAATAATTCATAATAAAATCCAAGTTTTATCAACTCATACATATATTTCAATATTTCTTATCGTACGATAGATATCACTTCCAAAATTTCAAAAGCACAATAACTAAAGAGTCCTTAAATAAAGAATACATTGACCCTATTTACATTTTAAAGTCAACGAGTACTATTTTGTCCTTGTTAAGTAATACATCAACTCTATACTTCTAGTAAAATTACTATAAGAGATTGTGGGAATAAAATGCGGAAAATGAAAAAAATGATTTCGAATGAAAATTTAGTAAAGTTGTGTATTGGCACTTTGGTTTAAAGGTAATGTTGAGCTTTGAAGTCTAACAGTTATTCATAAATAATAATAACTACAATTATTAAAAGTACTAAATCATAACTATCTTTGTTTAGAGTTTAATTGTAAATAATTTCAACAACAATAAAGAACTCAAATATAGAATATAATATGGATCGAACAAAATCATTCCGAAATAATAATACGGGAGCAGTTAATCAAAATGCTCCAATTAAAGGGTTACAATTATTTATTGCAGATTTGAGATCATCTACAGAAATAGATGATCAAGAAAAAAGAATACATTCAGAATTGATAAAAATAAAGCAACAATTTGATGGTAACAGAAAACAAAAGGATAAACATTCCAAAAGTCTTGGATATCAGAGAAAAAAGAATGTAGCTAAATTAGCTTACATATATATCACTTCTAATACAAAGAAGTTAAATGAAATTTTATTTAGTTTGGGTGAAATTATGAATTTGATGAAGTCCAATGTCTATAGTGAAAAATTTATGGCGTATATGACATTTGAAATGTTATTTCAACATGAATTGGTGGTCGCCAAAATAGAAAATGACGTAGTACAGCAATTACTTTATGATTTTGAATCTTCAAATGATGATCACATTGCATTAGCTTTGAATTTTGTTGGTATTATAGGAGGGTTGAATAATAATTTGTCAATAAATGATGAAATTGTTAATGAAATTTTCAATATAATCAGATCTCCAACAACATCTTTAACTTTAAAGAAAAAAGCAACATTGTCATTTTTAAATTTATTAAAAAGAAATCCAAATTTATTAACAAGTAATTTACAACGTCAAGATTTGTGGATTCAAAGAATTATTTCGCTATTGGGTGATTCTCAAAATTATAGACTAATAATAGCAGTATTACCACTTTTAACGTACATTGCTAATTATATTGATACTGCGTCATGTACTATCTTGGTACCACAATTAGTAGAAACTTTATATGATTGCATAATGAACGGTACTACCAATTCTGTGAATTCTCAAGTTCAAAAAGAATATCTATTTGCCAATGTTCCAAATCCATGGTTAATAACAAAGATAGTTACACTACTTAATATTTTAATAGTTACTGATAGTGAAATAAATTCCAATGTTCCTGGTGCATTACATGCAAGTACTATTGATAAGGATATATTATTAAAATTAAGAACTTCCGTTTCTAAAATCATTGAATTGAGTTCCAGAGAGAATAACAATCCATTAGAAAAAATAGTTCAAAATACCGTTTTGTTTCCTCTGATAAATTTTTCTGCAAAGCTAGACACCACAGGGTCCGCAACTATAAACTCCATTAAAACATTAAGCACTTTATTAGTTTCCCCTGAAGTTAATGTTAGATTTTTAACAATCGATTCATTAATTAAAATATGTACGTTCCGTGGTAAGATAGCTATAGATGAAGTGTCTAGTAATAAGAATTTAAGTTTAATTGTAAAATTATTAAATTATGAGAGAGATGCCTCTATTGTTAGAAAGATTATTGATTTGCTTTATGTTTTGACTGATGCAGAAAATGTCAAGATTATTGTAAACCAACTTATCAAGTATCCTCTAAAGACGAAGATTACAACCGATTCGAATTTAAAAAGAGATATATTAATTAAAGCATCTGTTCTAACAGAAAGATATGCCCAAGATATACATTGGTATCTTGATGTTTCATTAAAATTATTATCAATCTCTTCAACTACATCATCCCAAGATGATCTTATATGGGAACGTTTATGTCAAATCGTTGTTAATAATCCACAGTTGCATAAATTAAGTTGTGAAGAACTTGTCACTTATATGTCTCAAAATAACACAAATGAAACTATTGTTAAAGTGAGTGCATTTATATTGGGAGAATATGCTAATTTAATATCTGATAAATATCAAATTGGAGATCTTTTCAATCTATTCTCTGATAAATATTTTGTTTTATCAAGTTCTACAAGAGCCATGATTTTGACGACCATTCTTAAATTTTATAAATTTGCACCAGAATTAGGATCAGTTGTAATTAAATTTTATCAATTAGAATTGAATTCGTTAGATATTGAATTGCAAACAAGATCATATGAATATTTAAAAATTATACAATTATCAAAAGTACAAAATAATATGGATTTCTTGGATTATTTAATGGCACCATTGCCACCATTTAATAGTAAAACAAACCCACTATTAGAAAGATTAGGTAATATTGGTAACAGTGTAAATAATAGCACGTTATCGACGAGATTGACCAGATCTACATCATCATTGAGTAATACTGCATATACACCACCTAATAATATTAATAAACAAATTAAACCAATGCCGCCCACATCTAGATCACGTAGTTCTACTGCATATTCAACAAGTCAAATGGAAAATGATAATTCTTCTGCCATAACTGAAATTTCAAATAGTGGTAATACTTATTTGAATCAAACATTAAGTTCGAATTGGCAAATTGGGTTTAATAGAATGTTATCATTTAAACAAGGTATATTATATGAATCATCATTTTTAAAAATTATTTATAGAATGGTACCATTTTCATCATCAACAACAACAAATTTAACTAATATTGATGATCCATTTAAAATCACAATTAATTTAACATTTTTAAATCAAACAGATTGGGAAATTAATGGTTTAAATACTGAATTGATACCTTATAAGACACAAGATAACCCAGAATATATTATTACTAATATTAAATCGATTAGTAACAGTACAATTCAACCAAGAAAAAGATCCGAACAATCATTATCAATCGTTATTAGAAGACCAATTGATGTAAATACGTCACCATTGTTTATAACAAGATTTAAATGTGGTAGTAGTATAAATAAAATTTCATTGAAGTTAGGTGTTAGTGTATTAAGTTCGACATTAATTATACCAAAGACAATTGAAAATAAATCAATATTAACATTAGTTGAATTTATAAGTAAATGGAGACAATTAAAAGAAAATTTTAATAAAGATAATGAGTATCAATTAAATTCAATTAAATTAAATAAAAAAATTGAAATAATTAAAAATATATTAATTAGAATTGGATTTGATATAATTGAACAAACAAATATACCAAATACAATTTTTTTATCAACAATTATACATACAAAAAGTGAAGGTAATTTCGGTTGTTTAATTAAAATTAATAAAATTCAAGAGATCAATAATGATTGTTTTTATGATATAATTTGTAAAACAACAACAACTGGATTATTATCAAAATATATTGTTGATGTAATTGAAAGTGTATTAAAAGTTTAATTAATAAAACAATTATTATAATTCTATAGTGAGGTATTTATATTAAATCATTAAACGAAAAATAAAAATATAAATAGTTAAGTTTTCTTTTTTGTTAATTTTTAAGGGTAGATCGAATATATTATGGAAAATAATAAAAATTATTTTACGCCCTTAATTTTTTGTTTCAATTATTAAAATGAATGAGTACTGGGATCAATTCCTTTAAAACGCATGAATTTATTTAATTAATTCATGTAAATTACTATGTTATAAATACTATAATAATTATATTAATTGGTAATAGATTAGAAATAAAAGAAACGAAATATCACATTCTAGTTATTTCTAGTAACACTTGCTCTCTAATTTTCACATTATAAAATATAATAATATAAAATATGTTTTCTAAGCCTTAATTTAAATATTAAATATTAAATATATAATCAATCTATACCACCGATTCAATCATAGTTAAGTTTGCTTATTTTAACATTGTATTGTTCATATTAATACCAAAATTTCTAATATACTTATTTACTAAATTCTTATTTGTAGTTGTTAATTTTAACCCGCGGATCGCCGTCATTGAATTACTTACTGTTTTTTTTATAACACTATTTAAAAAATTTCTACTGATTGATGATTAATCAATGTGAAAAAAAGAAAATATTATCAAAGCAGATAGCGTATTGCATATGCGCACTTTATATTAAAATTATGGGTTTTTGTGTTATTTTTTTCTTATTAATTTATTATTAAATTTAAATTGGCGGCAATTTTTTTAATTATGGATTGATCTACATTTTATCTTTTAAGTATACTCCTATAAGAAAATAATTATTAATAATCAAAAATAGATAGAATTTTTAATTTAAAAGATCTTCATTTAATTTTTTATTTTCTTATCTTATTTTTATTGATATATAAATGTGTTGAAAATTTATGTTATTTAAATTTATCTTACCAAAAAATTATATACTCTTTATAACAAATAAATCAAAATAAATCAAAACAAATCAAATACAATTTAAACAAAACAAAAACATTATGTCCACTTTATTATATAAACAAGGTGTCGAAGTCACTAATTCAACTGGCTCTTTTATGAAAAGCGCTCCTGTTGAAATTTCTACTATAAAAGGTTATAACGATTTTATTGCAAAATATAATAGAACAACTCATGATATTCAAACTGTCTTCAATGATGATAAGTCAATTGGTAAAGTTTTAGTTAATGATGAATATGTTGCTACGATCATTGGTGAAGCCAAGGATTATTTATTACATTTATTTAATTAAATCATTTTTGTTGTATTATCATAATAATATAATAACAAAAAATAGTATTATACTCACCACATTTTGCATCATATTTAAATAAATTATATAAATATATATTTTAATGAAATTAAGTTTATTATTATATTAGAAGTTTGTATGTATTTTGATTGGTACCTTAAAATTTCTTTATCTATGTACTTTTTTTTAACTGTGTTCGGAGAATATTGCATAATTAAGAAATGTTAGGAAAAGCCGAATATATAGATATTTTACTTTCACCATGTCTTCATACAAGAAAGATGGTTATTAGATATTATTTATTAAAACAATGGTTTATATTATTATATATATTTAAATTAGGAATACATTTGTTGATACGTTTGTGGCTGTTGTTGGTACATCTGCGGTTGTGGTTGTGCTTGATAAGTTTGTGGTTGTGGATGATACTGTTGTTGTTGATTATTTCTTAAATCATGTTGTTCATGTATTACTTTTCTTAATTGATCTTCATCTTTAAAATCTTGTTTCCAATTACAAATTGTACATTTAATTTGTTTACCCCAATATACTGGTATAATTGGTATAAACCAAACTGTGAAAAATTGTTTTCTTTTAATTGGTCTAACACTATAATTATGGCATCTTGGACAATATAAATTTTGATAATCACTTGGTTGTAATGGTGGTAAATCTATTTGTTCATTATTTTTTTTCTTAGTCGATTGTAATTTTGGTCTATATTCGGAATCATAATTATTCATACCACAAATAATTGGTATAAACATTTTTGAATTTTAAATTTTATTGTTAATTTAGTTAGTGTATTTTTATGATAAGTATCCTGTCTTTTATTTATTATATAAGATCAAACAATATTTACAAATATGGTTTTAATATAAATATATAATGAGTCAACTATTTCTATTTATATGATTAAACTTTACTTTATTGTATTTTCACGGGTGTTTATTCCATCAATTGATGTACGGAATTCATAAAATTATGATTACCAGTCATGTGATTCCAACAAACCCTTTAAAAATATTATTTCTAAAAATACGAGACTGTGCACCCATACATTTTCAAAAACAGATAAAACATTAGTTACGAACTTTTTGAAAAAAAATAATTACAAAAAATGAAAATAAAAATATTTTTTAAAAAATTTTAAAAAACAATAAAATAATTAATACAATATATAAATTTATCCCTGCGGTATACGTTACTAAAAATAATAAAAATTTGAAAAAGTAATAATTTAAGTTTCTCACGTGATCAAATAATAAAACATGAATCTATATTTTCCACAGTAAATGGACTAACTATGTGAAATATTATAATAAGAGAGTAAATGTCCATTGGTTTAAGTACAACATCTATATTTAAATAATAGTATATTAATAATACTCTAAATAAATTTATATTTATATTTAATGTATAACAATGATACATTGATTTCTTACTGTTTAGCACTAATAAATAAGTTCATACAATATAGCAAAACTAAAGTATCAGTAATAGAATATCAAAAATCTCAATAATTAAATACAAGACATAATTTCATGTAAATATCTGTAGTTCGTACAATTTAAATACAAAAAAATATATAATTCAAATTCGATACAACTATTTATTCAAAATATTATTTCGATGAGCTTTAAATTTCTTATATACTATAATTTATAATATATATTTCTGATAACCACCCGTACCAAACATAACTTTATACTTGCATTTTTCAAATATTTTCATTTTTTTTTTTCAATAATTTTTCAATAATTTTTCAATAATTTTTCAGTTCGTAATAGTTTCTATTAATTATGAAATATTCTATACTGTTAGATACTATTGTGAAAAATGCATAATAAACTAATGAATTTTATAATTAATTTCTTTAATATTAATATTAATATTATTTATTATATTTATATACTATATTTAAAATCTTATAATCTTATTTTATTTATTTTTATTTAATAACAATTTTCTTTTAAAGAAACCGTATTCGCAGTTCATTGTAAAGGACCCAAATAAGCAAAATGTATGTTCTTATAGAAAGAAAAAAATTTTCAAAATTAGAATCCAATATAATTGATAAATTAAATGATAGTAGATATAATAGATATATGAATTGATTCAAGACTAACTACCAATTATTCATCATTACTTAACATAGTGTATATTTATAATACAAGATATTAAAAAATAATATGATACTAAAAGAATTTATTATTTGGAGAGAGATTAATAGAAAACATGAAACACATTAAATTTATAAGTATAGTAAACAAGTGAAAATTGATATGTTTGAAGTGGAAATAATACAATTATTTGAAAAGTCAAGATACTATTTGAATTGTGATTTTTTAAACTGAAATAAGGCAATTTTATTAAAATATAAATTATTTTCATAAAATATGTTATCTTTATTATATAAAATCAATCATAATATCACACTAAATTATAATGTGGATTCTAAGATATAATTTATTATTATTTTCATATTTTACTAACTTTTATTTTTATTACCACTGTTACATTCTTTTTTATTTTTGTTATTGATTTTGATTTAGTTTTTCGATATATGTCGTTATAATTGAAACAATAATAAAATATTAAGTTTACATTGGAATAATACTTTTTTAACAGGGCTAACTTACGTACTCAAAAAAGACTTGCCGCTTCTGTTATCGGTGTTGGTAAGAGAAAGGTTTGGTTAGACCCAAACGAAAGTTCTGAAATCGCTCAAGCTAACTCCAGAGATGCTATCAGAAGATTAGTTAAGAACGGTACTATTGTTAAGAAGGCTGTCACCGTCCACTCCAGATCTAGAACCAGAGCTTACGCTGAATCCAAGAGAAACGGTCGTCACACTGGTTATGGTAAGAGAAAGGGTACCAAGGAAGCTCGTTTACCATCTCAAGTCGTCTGGATTAGAAGATTACGTGTCTTAAGAAGATTATTGGCTAAATACAGAGATGCTGGTAAGATTGACAAGCACTTATACCACGTCTTATACAAGGAAGCTAAGGGTAACACTTTCAAGCACAAGAGAGCTTTAGTTGAACACATTATCCAAGCTAAGGCTGATGCTCAACGTGAATCTGCTTTGAAACAAGAAGCCGAAGCTAGAAGAATGAAGAACAGAGCTGCTCGTGAAAGAAGAGCCCAAAGAATCGCTGAAAAAAGAGAAGCTTTATTAAAGGAAGATGCTTAAATTCGCTTATGTTTGTAAACATTCCTGAATATTTTCTAAAACCATTTAAAAAAGCAAGAAACGATCTCTAACTCATATTAATAATTATATATAATAAGTCAAACAATAATAAATATTGATTTTATTAAAATTTTAAACAATCTGATATTCATCTTTAAAGCTATATAATCTATGTAAGTTTACAAGACATCTTGATAATGAATATTATTTACATTTTTGCAAATATACCCAAGTATGAAAAATTAAAATAGAGATTTAGTATTCAAAGAATATTAGTTTTATTGGTATATCTATTAATTAATAAAAGGACTTAAAATTTTATAAAAGATTTCATGTGCAAAAGTTAAAATCATATTATATTAAAATAAACCATCAATGTTACCATCTTTATCAACTTCAACATTCATATAACCAGCATAGGTTGACAAACCAGGTATGGTTTGGATTTCAGCAGCTAGAGCATATAAATATCCAGCACCTATTGATGCTCTTATATCTCTAATTGTGAATTTGAATCCTTTTGGTACACCTTTTAATTTAGGATCATGAGATAAAGAATATTGTGTCTTTGCAATACAAATAGGTAATTTGTCAAAACCTTGCTCAGTAAATTGAGCGATCTTAGATTTAGCTAGGTTTGATAATTCGATATCAGCACCACCATACATTTTTTGTACAATTGTTTTTAATTTGTTTTCAATTGTATTATTAGTATCATATAAGAACTTGAAATCAGTTTCAACATTAGCAGTTTTAACAACTGCATTTGCTAAATCAATTGCACCAGCACCACCCTTTTCAAAGTGGTTGGTAGTCACTGCAGCATTGGCTCCAGCTTTTAAAGAAGCTTCCTTTATAGCTTCTAATTCTGCATCAGTATCTGTTTCAAATTTGTTGATAGCAACAATTACTGGTATACCATATTGTTTTACATTTTCAATTTGTTTGCATAAATTTGCTGCACCATTTGTTACTAAACCAACGTTTTCTTCAATATAAGAAGGAGGTAGTGGTTGACCAGGCTTAACGTCTGGAGCACCACCATGTAATTTCAATGCTCTGACAGTTGCAACTAATACAACAGCATCAGGAGTTAAACCAGATGAGCGGCATTTGATATTTAGGAATCTTTCACCTCCCATTGTAAAATCAAAACCAGCTTCAGTGACTACATAACCTGCATCAGAATTAGCATTATATTTTTCGGTTCCCATCAATTTTAGAGCAATTCTATCAGCAATAACAGAAGAGGCACCAATCGATATATTGGCAAAAGGACCAGCATGGACCATTACTGGGGTACCCTCTAAACTTTGCATTAAATTTGGTTTGATGGCATCCTTTAGTAGAGCAGTAATTGCTCCAGCACAACATATATCTTCAACTGTAATTGGTTCATTTTTAAAATTAGATCCAACAACAATTTTACCTACACGGTCTCTTAAATCTTGTAAGTCTCTAGATAGAGCAAGGATGGCCATTAATTCTGATGCAACTGTAATATCAAAGCCTGTTTTTCTTGTGAAACCTTTTTCTGTTGGAGCTTCACCAATAGTAATTTGTCTTAACATTCTATCATTTACGTCAACAACTCTTCTGATTGAAATAGAATCTGGATTGATATTCAGTCTAGCAAACTTTTCTATTTCATCGGAAGTTAGTTGATCCGGATCTTCTTTATTAATACCCAATTTCTTTAATCTTCTTAACATTGCAGAGGTAAAAAAACGTTTGCCTTTCTTTTTTGGAACTAATCTATTGTAAAATGTATCAGTATTTTTTTGAGTTGATTCGTGGAACATTCTTGTATCAATAGCAGCCGCTAATAAATTATTTGCAGCACCGATAGCATGAATATCACCAGTTAAGTGCATATTAAATTCATCCATTGGAATAACTTGGGAGTAGCCACCACCAGCTGCACCACCTTTTACACCAAAAGTTGGTCCCATAGAAGGTTGACGGACCACAGCAATCGAATTTTTATTTAAATGACCGGACAAAGATTGAACTAAACCAAGTGTAGTAGTAGATTTACCTTCACCCAATGGTGTTGGTGTGATACCAGCAACTAAAATATATTTACCATTTTCTCTTCCTTTTAATCTATCTAAAGTAGATAAAGATATTTTGGCTTTATAATGACCAAATAATTCTAATTCGTTGTCTCTTAAATTCAATTCTTCCGCCACACGTTTAATTGGTTTAGGTTGCTGTGCTCTAGAAATATCGATATCAGAAGGAATTGGTTTTTGGGTCTTTAATACCAAAGGCTTAATAGTAGGTAATTTTTGAGAATCTTTCAATTGATTTTTTGCAGCAGATAAGACATTGCTTACTAACATTGCTACAGTCATTGGACCAACCCCACCTGGAACTGGTGTAATAAAAGAAGTCTTATCCTTGGCAGATTCAAAATCAACATCACCTACTAACCTTTGACCAGATTTCTTTGAAGCATCTGGGATATAATTAATACCAACATCGATTACAATTGCATCTTTTTTCAACCACTCACCTTTAACAAAATTTGGTTTACCAATAGCGGCAATTACAATATCAGCTTTTGATAAGAATTCAGGTAAATTTTTTGTTCTACTATGACAAACAGTTACTGTCGCATTTTTATTTTTTAATATTGAGGCCATTGGATTACCGACAATATTAGATCTACCTAAAATAACAACATTTTTTCCAGACAACTCAGTTTTAGTTTGTTCCAATAATTTTAGAACACCATTTGGTGTACATGGAATAAAATATGGTACACCGCCTTTTTTAGCTAATTCACCAGCATTATAACGATTAAAACCATCGACATCTTTCTTGAAAGAAACTTCATTAGTAATCAAAGTTGAATCTAAATGTTCAGGTAGAGGTAATTGGATTAAAATACCATTAATTGAATCATCATTATTTAATTTATCAATTTTATTTAATAATTCCAATTGCGAAATATCTGCAGGTAATTTTTCAATTAAACAATCAACACCACTATTTTTTGAAGCTTTTAATTTCATTGCCACATAAGTAGTCGAATCTGGTCTTTCACCGACTTGGATGATTTTTAAAGTTGGTTTAAATAAAGGATTTAACTTTTTAGTTTGTTTAATTTCATTATTTGCATCATCTTTAATTATTTTAGCTAAATCTGTACCCGATAATATTTGATAATTTCTTGATAATATATTACTTAAAATAGGTTTATTTAAATATCTATTTATAGTCCTCAGACCATTGGAACGATATGATAACATTCTTATACTCAATTATACTTTTTAGGGATTATTATTGTTAGGATTAACCAGAAACAAAGAAAAGAAAAATACAAATTTATATAATAAATTGGTAAAAGGACTAATAAATATTTTATTTATTCCAATTCAAGTACTATTTATATACAATTCAATTTATAATTCAGTTGTATATATTGTTGCTTCATAAAAAATACGTAATTAATATTATATACCTAAACAGAGTGAAATTTTTCAGTATCCCGATGAGATTAGTTTTTCTTTTTCAATCTTAATTTATGTTTGTCTCTTTTTAATTAATAGTCATAAATATCGTACTCTTTTTTTTCAATTTATTATTATTGAAAGCCCGAACTATATACGTCAAATTTACTGAGTCTTCTAAATCAGACTAAGAAATTAATTATATAAAAATTTCAAAAGAACGGTATTAAAAAAAAAATATAAAGTTTGTTCAGCGACTTCTATTGTAATTTTACATTGATCAATAAATTATTTATGTTAAAATAAAATGAATAATGGAAAAGACTGTGACATAAGACTATTATTACACTTAAACAATTTCGATAAATAAAATTGTTAGAGTAATTCAAAAAGATACATCTTCTTGAAGCCCGTGTATTCTCTAGATTAAGAAATTGTATTTAGCTATCTCAGAGGAGTGGTTGGAAAAATGACGTATTTAAAATAAGTTTATTCATGTAATGATCTTGAGATCTAATAGCTTATATAATTTTGATTCTATATCTTTTATATCCTTAAATATCTTAATGACATTAAATTATATTCTATTTAGACCCAAAATTTGGGTTGTAAAAATGGTGATTTGTAGGTACAGGTGGGAAATATCTCATGTTTTGAAATGTTGGTGATGCTATACCTTGGATTAAGATTGGAATTTGTTGTTGGTTTTGTGGATATATAATACTTGCTTGTTGCATCATTGTTATGGGTGAATGACTTGGATAATTATTTTTTTGTTTTATTAAATAATGTTTAGATTGATTAGGCCCATTTGAATATCCATTAGGGTTTTGTTTATAATCATTTTTGGATGAATTTGATAACGCAATGTTATTGAATTTAGAGATGTTTTGTCTCTCCAAAGTATTCTTATAAAATTTCAATTGTCTTGCTCTAGTTTTTACAATACTTCTTTGTTGGCGTTTAACTTCAATTGCAATTTTTATTAATTCTGATTTTTCATTTGATAAAAGGTTTTGCTTATTTTCATTATTTAAATTTCCATCGGTAGATGGTTCTTTCGATTCATGTTTTTCTTGTTTTATTGAATCATTCATAAATATTTTTGAATACTCCAATGAAGGTGAACAAATGTAATCTTTCAAATTTTTATAAATTACTTTTGCGTGTCCTAGTGGGGTACATGGTGTGTAAATATTTGTTGCATTCATTGATGTATTGTTTAAATCAGATTCGACATTATTAGGGTCAATTTCATCTATATATTGGTCACCTATCTTGGATGTTATTGGTGTAATTATATTTGTTGCTAGGTTAGAGTTTCTACCATTCTCTAAATCGGATATAATTTCTTCAAAGACATTATAAAATGTCCCTAACCCAGATGTTGATGATTCGGCACCATTCTCTATTAATTCATGAACTTCTGTCTCTAACTGATCTAATTTAACATTATCATTAAGTTTGGCACTTATAGCCTTCTTTAATACTTGTATGTGTGACGATATTTGTTTTTTAGTTCTAGTTACACCAGTTCTATGTTTAATAAACATTGAAATTAATTCATTTCTACCATAATTTTTATCAAAAATTTTAATCTTATATGTACCGTTTTTCATTATTATTCTTAAAGAATCTACAAAAGCATTTTCAACATTTGAAGTCCATTTATCATTATTATAAAATGATGATATTCCAGATATATCATTCGAGCCTGTTCTAGTTGATGTTCCAGGTGTTAAATAAATAGTTGTGTTTTTGTCATTGCTTGATGAATTAGTATCATTTGTATTATCTAATTGTAATTCAACTGTAGTTTTTTTATTCTTAATATTATTCTGTTTATTTGAAATAATTTGACTCAATACATTTGATGGTTTACCTGAACCAGTGTTTATTAATTCTACTAAATTTGAAGAATCTTCATTTTCTGAATTATCATTATTTACATATGCAGTTGTTTCATAACTTATATTATCTGATACATTTTCTTCTTTTATAACATCATTATATTGAAATATATCAATAACTTGTTCTTCTTCATTTTCATCCTCATACACGTTTAAAAAAACATCGTACACCTTAACATCGCCAATATTATCAATATCTATCATTTATTATTATCCTTTTAGTGAACTGTCTATTATTGAATCATATACTATTAGTAATATATATTTTTTGAATAAAAATTAAGAAGAAACACTATCTGTTTTTTAAATATAAAAAGATCGTAAGATTATATTATATTGAATAATTTATAATTTTCAAAAAGTTATTAAATATATCTTGTTCTTATATAATTTTTTTTTTCTTTTAATGACAAGAAATCGAATGATTCATTAAGAGTTATAGATCCTAAAAATAAATAACACGAATTTATTTCAATTTGTATCTTCTTTAGACTTGTAGTACACTGCAGCAACGTCCTGAATTGGTAATTTAAATTAAATTACCATTGATGCAATATAATCAAAATTAAAACGTTCTTACTATCCAGATACCACACGAATTGTATTTTTATCTTAACCATATTAAAGTATTACCAAAATGAAGCTTAAAATTAAAGCTTAAAATTTTAAACCTTCATAAATCTTAGAAACATATAAAGAAGGAAGTTTGTAGCGACGTATTGGAGCTAATGTTGATTCATGAATAAATTAATGTGGAAACAAAAAGACCAAACAAAAAAAATAGTTTCTTTTTTTTCTTAATTTTCTGCTTTGTTTTTATATAAAAAATAAAAAAACTGAACTGTTCTAACATATCTTCTATGCCGTTTTCACTGTTCAACTTTTTAAAAAGGTCTGTTTTACTCTACCGAATTCTAACTGATGTTCACTATAAATAATAGGTATATTGTTATTTTTTGACATTACTACGGTGGTTGTATTGGTATTTTTTGATTTATTTTTTTTCTTTTATTTCTGGAGAATGTTTTAATACAAATGATTTTGGTATATTTCGATCAAATAAATTAAAAAATTATTGAAAGCAGATCAAGGAAGTGCCATTTTTTATTTATAAAGGTAATATAGAAAATTATTTATAGAAAATACACTTACTGTATTAAGTAGTATCTCATATATGCAATCCACTACAAGATATTTCATTGGGTTCAATTTTAAATTATAAACTAAAAATAACGGTTTACATCATTTATTTATGTTTCAGATTCTTTTCTTTTTTTTTCGTAAAGAGAAGTAATGTTAAATATATCATTATATTAAGAACAGTAAATAAATTGAATGCGATTAAGTACTGTCACTATATAAAATTCTGGATTTTATTATATTATTTGTTTTTATTATTGTACAAAATGAAATTATTTATAATTTATATTGGATATAAAAACTTACGAAACTATTATTATGTTTCTATTAAAATAAATATGTTTTATATTCATGCTTATCATTTTTTTTATTATTATTTGATTTAATGTATGTGGTTTTAAATTTAGGACTAATTACATCCAATTTTTATCTACTCTTCATCGGAGTTTAAGTATTGAGCGTAATCATCAGCAGACGCGAAAATTGGTAATTTCTTAATTTCATTCTTTTTAGATTTCTTATTAGAGTTATCTTCATCTTCACTATCTTCTTGTTTACGTTTCATATCATTAGAATGAGATCCAGATTCATTGTCTTCTTCATCAGATGTTATGATATCATTCTCTTCATCACGGAAACTATAAAATTCTTCATGATCATCATCACTATCAGATTCATCATCATTAATTTCATTTTCAGCTTTTTCCATATCAGCATTAAACATAGCTTCTAATTCCTTAGCTTCATTATCAGAAATTTCACGTACTTCTTCTTCGTCTTCAACATCAGATTCATCACCAATTGCATCTAATTCATCTTCTTCGCTGTCAGTGAAATCATCCATTGATAAATCTAAATCGTCATCCTCAGATTCATCTTCGATATCTGGTCTAGATTTAACCAAAGCATTCCAAATTTCTTCCTCGTCTAAATCACTACCTTCATCAAAACCATCACCTTTTTCTATCTTTTGATTTAACTTTCTAATAGCACTCTTCTTATTAGTGAAATATTGGAAGAAGAACTTTTCGTCTGGTCTGATTGTATCGGCCTTTGTATTTAACCAATCAACAGAGTTCATTGGTAATTCAGATAATTTATCAGAATTATCAGTACTCTTAACTAATAGAGAGTTATTTAATTGAGAACCACCAAATAAAGGTTGCATAATAGAGCCACCCTTAGTTGTTGATTTAGTTTTAGCGTTTCTATAAACAAATCTATCCAAAAAGTGAGTTAATGTAAATAAACCTAAATCTGGTTTGACAATTTCAATAGATTCAGCATCAACTTCAGAGTTATTGTTACCGTCATTTACAATAGCAGCAGCATAAGTTTGAACTGTTGGATGATAATGGTTTAAAAATTCAGTAATTTCCCATAAAGTGGATTTATCAGCATTAGCGTATTTAGGATCACGCTTACGTGGGTCATATATTCTAGATTTCTTCTTTTCTTCAGGATCATCGTTTTCATTATCACTTGCGTATTCATCATCGACGATTGTGTTAGTTAATAAGTTCTTGATTTCTGGGAAAATCTTGATTAATTGAATCAATAAATATAAGAAACCGGCAATGGTACCAACATTTAACCAATGTAAAGAAACTTGTAAGATTCTCTTGACAAAAGCTTCAACTCTAGCGATATCATCCACATCTCTCTTTAAAGATTTGAAAAGTAAATTTAGGTAAATACCTTGTTTTGATGAAGAAACTAATCTTGGATCTAATAAACTTTCGTATAAAGTCTTATAATATCTATCAGAGTTCAATTTAGCTTTGAAAGTGATTTGATTGATCAAAACTAAAGCTTGAATAGAAGTGTTAAAATTGGATGAATGTGTAATTTTAAATAAAGTGTCTAAGTGAGGTTCATAGACAGAAGATGCTAATTGGGCGAATGGGAAAGAACGGTTAACACCAGTTAATAAAGCACTAAATAATTTAGAATTCTTTTCAGAGATGATTTCGGATTCAGTTTTTTCTTCATTTTTAACAGATTTACCACCATGTTTACCTTTTTTAAAATTCTTTTTTCTTTTATTTTCATAACCTCTATTATTTGATTTAACTTCAGTATCTTTACTTTCTGCATTATCCTTATCGGTATCAATTAAGAATTTTTCAAATAAAGTGAAATAAGTTTTGATTAATTTATTAGCGATTTCATCTTCAAATTTTCTTAAGATAGTTTGATTTAATGTAATTACTGCGTAGTAACTAGCATGGAAATCAGCATTTGGTCTTAAGATAGTATCAACTATAGAATCGATGATGACACCCTTCATATTTGGATGTTCTTGTTCCAATTTCAATAACAGATGAGAAGTCTTCGATGCAACTTTAGAATCAATATCACCTAATTTATTGACACCTAATTTTAATAAGTTAAATTCTTGTTCTGGTTTAGCTGTTATGAAATCGAAGATATGATTTAATACTTGGTTTCTAACGTGAATGATTGGATCATGAGATAATTTTTCTAAAATTTCTAAAATTTTGAAGAAAGTTTTCTTTAAATAATCTTCAAAATAGAAAATAGCTAAAGTTTTATCATTTAAATTATTTGATAAACCTGGTTGATTTTTAAAGAATCTTAATTTTCTATCTGGTAATAAACCATTTAATAATAAATCTTTTAAAGCATTTAAACTTTGTAAAACAGAGTTTCTTGATTTTTTATTACAATAAGACATTAAAGTATCAATTGATTTCACATTATGTAATGGAGCTTCTTGAATTAATAAAGTAACAGCAGAGATCTTATCATTCAATGTACCATCTGATAAAATTTGTGACATAAACTTTCTTTGTGAGGAATCTTTTGAAAATTCTTGATAATAAGTTTCATTATCTTTTTCTAAAATGTTTTTACCTTTTTCTAATAATTTTTCAATTTGTTCCTTGTTTAATTTAATATAATCATTTTCCATATTTTTTAAAATTTTTGGATCTAATTCGACATTATACCAAGCAGTTTCAATTGGTATAATTAATTTATCAGATTTAACCATATGCAAGTCAGAGACGAAATCTTTATTCTTTTTTTCTGAAATTTCCTTAGATTCACGTTCGGATTCGATCATTTCTTCTTGATCTTGTTCTTCTTCTTCATCACTTTGTTGTTCTTCTTCTTCAAAGTCTTGTTCTTCATCATCGTCATTTTTGGTTGAACTAAGTTTATGATCTTCAATTTCTTCAGAATCATTTATATCATCTTCTACATGTTTATCTAAACCAATATTTTTCATAAAATTTTGTAAATCATCTTTAAATTCTCCATCCTCTTCATTATCTACAGCATTAAATTCTTGTTCAGATAAATCATCATTTTCATCACCTTGGATTAATTCTAAATCTTTTTCAGTAGCACCTAAAGCTAAAGCTTCACGACGTATATCTTCATCTTTAGCATCAGATTTAGTTTCCTTCTTTAGATCCTTCTTTGATTTAGATTTAGATTTAGATTTCATATTTTCAGATTTCAATTTAGATGAAACTTTATCCTTTAAAGCAGCTAAATCTAAATTCTTACTCATTTTCGTGTATTCCACTCTATTTGATTGATTTGTTATATTAAATACAAGTTAAAGTATGTAAAAAACCCAATAGAGCTACACTTAAATAATTTTAACTAATATAATATATAAAATTAACTACAAGTGAAATATAATTAGATATGATTACAATACATTAGAAAATTATGTTTTTTTTACTTATTAACCATTAGCTCATCGCAAAAATTTTATCAAAATTTTTCTTTTTCTTTTTCTTTTTCTTTTTTTTCCGTTCCATTTTTGTACATAGCGAGTATCACTTGAATAAAATTTAACTATTACAAAAATATGCTCTATTGAATATCCAAATCAAATTACCATAATTAAAATATTTTGTAAAAATTTCACATACAAAATTGTATATAGAAAGTACATATTATGTTAATGAGAATGAAAAAATTTGAATAAATAATCACGTGAGTGCGGGCAACTTATTAAATTCTTTGAAAAATACTTCATTAAACATTTACCCGGACTTTCCATCCGGATAAAAAATTTATTTTTAAATTTACATAAAAAGAAGAAACAATACAAATGAAAGTGGCAAATACTCTACAAAATACTATTTTGTAGAGTATAATCTAAATATATATATATTTGTAACTGCTATCATTACATACGTGCGTGTCTTTTAAATTAATATAATAATAAATTTAAGTAGAGATAGAAACGAATATACTATAATGTAACATATAACATGTTATAGTATGCACAATAAATTATATATACGCTTTTACTAATCAATAGTTATACATAATTGATATGTTATATTTTTTCTTAATTATGAGAAGTAATATATAGTTTAAGAATTTAACTCAATTCATTACTGTTTGTAATAAATTTTTTTTTATATATTATTTAAATTTTTTTTATTTCTTTTTAAATTAATTTATTTTTTTTTTTAATAGTTATAATTTGTAAGTTGCTAGTTTAATAGGGTTTATAATTTTTATTAATCTGTTATTAATTATTAATAAAGTTTAAATTTATTATATTCGTAATTAATATTTAAAGGCTTTATTATAATCAAAGTAAAAAAAAAAAAAATAACCATTAAAAGCATTGCAAAATAATGTCTTCATTAAAACGTATTACAAAAGAATTAAATGATCTAGGAAGGTATGTTAAAGTTATTTAAAAAAAAAAAATAAAAACTTTCTTATTATTTCATTTTACTAACTTAAATTATCATTATAATATTTATTATTATACTATGATTTTTATTTATTATAGAGATCCACCAACTTCATGTTCTGCAGGTCCAGTAGGTGATGATATTTATCACTGGCAAGCTTCTATTATGGGTCCACCAGATTCTCCATATGCTGGTGGTGTTTTCTTTTTATCTATTCATTTCCCAACTGATTACCCATTCAAACCACCAAAGATTTCATTCACAACTAAAATATATCATCCAAATATTAATGCTAATGGTAATATTTGTTTAGATATTTTAAAAGATCAATGGTCTCCAGCTTTAACCATTTCAAAAGTTTTATTATCCATTTGTTCGTTATTGACTGATGCTAATCCTGATGATCCTTTAGTTCCAGAAATTGCTCATTTGTATAAAACAGATAGACCAAAATATGAAGCTACAGCTAAAGAATGGACTAAAAAATATGCAGTATAATGATTTCTTATGTTATTTTTTTTTGAATAATAACAGATTAAAAGATTAAAATTTAAGAATAAAAGAAATTTTTTAAACTTTTTCTTTTTTTTGATTATTTATATCAATTTAATGGATATTTAATTTATTTAAAATGTTTATCTATAAGAATTAAATAGATATGTAATAAAATAAAAGAATGACTTATAGAAAAATAAAATACATTACCAATTACATATATTTAGTATTTAAATTTTTGTTTTTAATTTTTGTTTGTTAACATTCAATTTTAGAGCAAAGTATAGTAATTTATAACTAAAACTAAAAATTATGTCATTAAAATTTCAAATCTTTCTTAAGATTTCTATAGTTATATAAATAATATTTATATATGGTTATTTATATTTTGAACAAATTAATTATTAAAAACAAAAAAAGCATTTATCTATTATATATATTATTATTCTAATTGGTATATATATCTTAGATCAAGTAAAAAAAACTCCGGAACGGGGAATTGAACCCCGATCTCGCACGCGACAAGCGCGAATTCTAACCATTAAACTATCCCGGAATAAGGAAAGAAAGTAAGCACTCACGGTGGGGGTCGAACCCACAATCTTCTGATTAGAAGTCAGACGCGTTGCCATTACGCCACGCGAGCTTAATTTCTTGGAAATTTATTATAATTATTATTTATTACAATGTCAGATGTTGAGTAATTTAACGTCAGAGTTGGTCAAGATATAATAATTACTTATTATTATATTCGTTATATTCATATGGGGACCGCAAAGCAAAATCGGATCTTTTTATTATTATTCAAGCTTGTTTTCCTTCTAAATATTTAAATACTATATAAACTAGGACTTTCGAAATGGTGAATTCTCTTTTACCATGTCCTCTTTATATATCAGTTATTTCTGAATTGATTAATAATTCAAATAACTTTGAATTACTAATCTGCTTATTAATTATTACTAATCCAATTACTAATAGTAATTGGTTGTTCGGAGGTCATCTTACAACAAAATTAAAAAAATTAGTTTAACTCACTATT
This sequence comes from Tetrapisispora taiwanensis (nom. inval.), assembly GCA_030573835.1. Lineage (NCBI taxonomy): Eukaryota > Fungi > Ascomycota > Saccharomycetes > Saccharomycetales > Saccharomycetaceae > Tetrapisispora > Tetrapisispora taiwanensis (nom. inval.). The sequence goes on from JAJMDZ010000005.1 coordinate 387,369, forward strand.
AGATTTTGTTAATAATAAATTCAATAACTTCCTTCAAATTATACTATTAGATTCATCACCAAAGTTATAATCCATTTGGATCGTTTTTTATTTAAATTTCTATTTTCTATTTTATCAAAATTAAAGATTGAACCACAATATGGATTGGAAAACAAAATCTTTTAGAATAGAAATTTACAATAGATTTTAAAATTTGATAAATTTAATGGAAATTTTGCAAAAATAGCATAAAAAATTCCGAATTTGATCCATAAATCATCTCAGTGCATCTAAAAAGAAATCAAACTCACATTTTATTCTCTCTTCAACACTCAGTTGAAAAATTTAACATTATGAAGCAGACCAACCAACCATATCCATTCAGTATAAACTACTGTCATATATACAATCTCAAAAAATAATACTATAATGGTAAAAATGGAGAATCGTGAGTGATTTTCTTTAGATGTTTTAACATTAACTTTTGGAGATTATGGCTCAACTTAAAAATAAAAAAATTTGGCTAATTTCTAGCGCATTTAGCTTAATACCCAGTTAATTATCCCCATTCTTTTAAACACAAAAACCTTTTCATTAACCTATATTTCGACATTAGGAAGACAAATATGAATTCCAGATAATTCATAGTCATAAGAACATTGTTGAAGAGTTTCAGCATTTCAAATAAAATATAATATTTAGTAGAAAACATAATAATATGAAGTAAATAATTGCTGCAGTATATGGAACCTTATAAACCAATTGGTTTATCGTATTTTAAAAGATTTCATGTTACAAAAATCATTGCTCAAAAGCTACAAAAAATTTGATTTTATTTAATCATATGTTATTATGTATTATGATATAATACAACACTATTAAAGGTATTATTTAACATCATATAAATTTGACAATAAATATTGTATCTATCTATCTTACCTATGTTAGATAATTCCAATATTGTTATAATTTTTGGATCTTTTAAGCTGTCTGATCATGAAATATCCATCGTTTTGATATTGGATGATTTCGGAAATTATTATTTTTCGCTCTATAGCTCTCTATTGATTTTTCTAAAATCTGAAATTTGAAAATAATAAACATGAATATTCACAATTATTTCAAGTAAAAAAACTTAGAAAAAGAAAAAGCTATAACAATCAACCCTTCTGATAAACATAATATTTCTCAATTTGAATATTAAGAATTATCACAATTTATTAAGTTCATTTCATAGATACAGCATACCTTCTGACCAAAGAACGACATAAAAACATATACATATCAATAAAATGGTATTGTCTAATGGAGAAGTCCCAATTGTCAATTATCAAAAGACTAATCCTAAAACACTACTGAAATTAACAGAAAAATTAAATGAACAAAGATATTTTGATGCATATTTAACGCCAAACCAGCTTGTAATTCTAGAAAAATTTTTAGCGGTCTCTGATGAGGATAAAAAGTTACAAATATGGTATGCGTTACTGGATGCCAATATTAAGCTTAACATTGAAACATTTTTTGAACCTGATAAAAAAACTGATGAAATAAATTCATCTCAAGATGAAATTTCGAGCAATGCTAATATACAAGAAGAAAAAATAACTTTGGAAAAACCTGAATCCCGTAGTGATGAGAATAATGATACGCAGACTAATAACAATTTAGATGGGCAAAATGATGATGAGGATCTTTCAAAATTAGATTTAGAGGAGTTTACTCAACAAATCCAAACACCTGATTTTATTGGTAACTTTTCATTAAAATTACGTTATGTACTTTGGCAATGTGCTATTGATTTATTATATAATAGCTCTATTGAATTAGAAACAAATAATGAAGATGAACTCGTAAACAATAATAATTTATTAGATTATGTACTGTTAGAAAACGATGAGGATGAAATTTTAAATCCAATTGATGTTCAATTACCTGTTGTTACACAAAACACTCAAGATTCTAAATACGAAGAAGATTATGACGAAGACAATGATTACGATGATGTTGAGGATGGTTCCAGCAGTGGTGACAAAAATGATAAACAATCTACTGTTAATAATGATTTATCAGATATTACTACTGAACTTACAGAAAATGGCTCATTAGAAATAAATTTGAAAATTTCCAATAAATTTTTAAAAAATATACGATCCAATAACATAGAGAAAATTATAGAAAATTGGGATAATATCTACCATAGTTTTGAACATGATAAAGATACTATGTTGAAGAGATTACGGTTACAGGAAAATGATAAATTACTGGATGAATCAAAAAATAAAAAAAGAACACACGAAGAGATTGATGAAGACTTGGAGTCCAAGCATGAAGATTCGGGCTCGCAAAATATTGGTGATAATATACTAAACGATACTGATTCTAATGACCAACAATACGGAGAAGATGGTAAAAAACCTAGACACGATAATTTGAACTTACCTGTTAACCTAAGTTCTGCAAATTTATCTTTGAAATACTTAATGGCTTCCATTCAAGAAAATAAATCTAAACTAGATATAACTGATTATGAACTGAAACACCTTATTACGGAAGTTAAAAAGAACAGATCAAAATGGGGTTCAGATGAAAAGATTGGACAAGAAGAACTATATGAAGCTTGTGAAAAAGTCGTCATGGAATTACGTAATCATACCGAACATTCAACACCATTCTTAAATAAAGTTAGTAAAAGAGAAGCACCAAATTACCACCAAGTAATAAAAAAGTCAATGGATTTAAATACTGTTTTAAAAAAACTAAAAGCTTTCCAATATAATTCAAAGCAAGAATTTGTTGATGATATCATGTTAATTTGGAAGAATTGTCTAACATATAACTCTGACCCATCTCATTTCTTAAGACGTCATGCTATTGCAATGCAAAAAAAATCTCTCCAATTGCTTCCATTAATTCCTGACATTACAATCCGTAACAGATCGGACGTAGAAAAGGAACTCGAAAATATAGATAAAGATAAAGATAATGATGCCGATGATGATGATGATGATGATGATGATGAAGATGCTGCAGGATCAGGAAGGAAAGGTTTAACTATGGGTGCTCATAAACCAACGACATCTTCCGAAAATCAAAGTTCTGAAATTTCAAATCGAAACGGTATAGATGGTGCGGAAAGTATAGGGAATGATGGAAATACTAATCTAAGCGAGGTTAAAAGCAATGGAAATAACTCCAATGATACTAATATTTCCCAGGTTAACAGTTCTATAAAAGAAAAAAATTCTGAAGAAACTGAAATTGAAATTGATAATGGTGAAAATGCTGACACTTTAAATTCAAAAATTGATCAAATCGATTCTAATTTCGAAAGTAGTACCGTTACACAGGGAAATGGTTTGTCTGAACAAAAGTCTGAAAATAAATCTAATGAAGAATTGATTGTAAATACTGAACCTGTTACCTCTGAAAATGAAAACAAACAACAAGAAGATGCGGATGAAGATGAGGATGATGAAGAAGAAGAAGATGATGACATCACCAATAATGAATCCAGATCTTATATATCAGAAAAAGACGATGACAAAGATGATATTGAAATCTCTCTTTGGAAGTCATTAACCGCCAAATTGAGAGCTGATATTTGTATAGAAAGAACAGAAAAATTTAAAGATGGATCATTGAATAAGGAAACAGTGGCATACTTGAAGGATCCAAACAGAATGAAAACATTTAAGCAAATTTTTAATGAGTATATTAAACAACAAGATGAAGAAATAAACAGAAAACAAAAAGAACAGCAATCTATAATGAAAAATGGCTTTGGAACCATTGTGAAGTTGGAAGATTCTGAAAATCTAACTGTAGCCAATAGTGATGAATTCCCTGAAGAAGTTATAAAGAAAGAGTTAAATGATTTTGAAGTTGAAAATGAATCATTCTTAAAAGAATACAATGTCATGAATTCTATCCCATCAATAAGTTTTCAAGGTATCAGCGCTAAGCGGTTAGATAGAGAAGAAAATGCTATTATTGATAATATGATAAACGAAGGTTTACAAAAGACAAGCATTTATAGATCAAATGTCAAAATTGGGTTATCACAAAAAATCAATGATAATATTTTATTGATTCAACAAATAAGACATATTTGCCATAAGATATCTTTGATTAGATTATTACAGATTTCGGCTTATAACCAAAACAAAACAACCCCCAAAGAAGCTTTAAATTCACATTTGTATAAAATAGCATCATTTGATGACTCATTAGATTTAGACCCTGTATCCCAACTGAGTACACATGATTACAAATTGAACAAAGATGTTATTAATAATGTGATGCATAAATGCGTTTCAAAAATAGCAATGTCTAATGGTTTTGAATCAGCACAACCAACAGCCAGTGCCATGTTGTCAGAAATTGCAGGCGATTACTTATCTAACCTGATCAATACAATCAAGTTACACAAAGAAAACAATTCGCTGAATTCAAAGTCTAACAACGAAATATTGCAAATGACACTTCTAGATAATGGAATTAATAGGCCTGATGATTTATATGTTTATATAGAATCGGAATTTGTTAAAAAGAAGAAGAAGTTGACAGAATTGAGAACAAAATTGGAATCATTTTTAAAGGAACTCCTAAGACCGACTCTTCAAGAACTGTCAGAACGTAATTTTGATGATCAAAGCCAAAGTTTTGTCACTGGTGATTTTGCTAGTGATCTAACTGGTGAAGACTATTTTGGTTTCAGAGAATTAGGTTTAGAAAAAGAATTTGGTGTTTTGAGTTCATCAGTACCATTACAATTATTAACATTCCAAATAAATGCTTCATCATCGGAAGATGCTGTAAAAATAAAGAAGGTTCAAGCCGAAGAATTAGATTATCATTATAAGAAAGTCTCTAAAGATTCAATTGATAATGGTTTTTGTACAGAATTATTGACACCATTATTAAAAGCATCATATGAAAGAACAATTGATTTTTATAGTAAGATGACTAAATTAAATAGTAGCGGCACTGTACCTAGTGAAACTCCGGAACAAATGCATGAAGTCCATGCTGATACCTTAATGGAGGATGATAAAATGATACTAAAACAGAAGCCAGGTTCAAAGATCAGAGTTCCACCTACTGGTAAATTAAGTACCATATACAAAAAGAAACCTGTAATCGGAGCTTTTTTCCTTCCTGAAGAAACTGACACTCAAACTGAGAGCAATAATATAAGTGCTACGGCTTCATTAACCTCTCCAGCGGTAGTTACTACTATTGATTCAAATAAAGAAGCCAAAAATATTTCTGAGTACACATCTGCTCGTGATGATGAATCCGATCTATCAAAACTTTTTGGAGATGAACAAGAAGCGGCTGTTAAGGTTACATAACAAAGAGAATGAAAGATATTTGTGAATATATGTTTTATTAAATAAAAAGTAGTATATTAGAAATTCCATTATAGGCTATACTTTATACGTGTAATAATATAAATATTAGTTTAAGAGAGTGCTTATTTATTTATCAGATAGTTGCATTTATATACTATAATTACCTCATTTAGATATTTCGAATATAACTATTTATATTATTCAGATATATATTATTATTTAAAGGTATTTATTTCTACAATTCGTCATGAATTACTTTTGTTTCTTTTTCATTATCCTTTTGGTTTCCAAGGTCTTTATTGACAGCACTAGAACTCTTTTTTGATTCATTATCTTCTTCTAATTTTCTCTCTTTATTTTTGTTAACTTTAGTAGATTTTCTGTCATCATTTGCTTTTTTGATTTCAACAGAACTAGGTTCAGAAGAAGCAACTCCAGACACGTTACTGCTTGGTGTCTTAGCATTAGATTTTGACAAATTTTCAGTTGAAGATTTCGAAAAACTACTTAACTGTTTAGAAGTAGATGATATCACATCAGATTTTATATTATGGGCTTCCACCTTTACATTATTTTTAGACTCAGAATTTTCTTTACTGGCTGGCACAGGTTTCGATTCTGAAATTTGAGTTGTTTGTACATTCGTTATTTCAGTAAGTTTTGGTTTCGTAGAAGATACAGAAGCAAGACTTTTTGAAATTTTACCGTTCTTGCCACTCTCTACTATGTCTGTACTCAGTTTTTCTTGAGAATTTTTATTTTCTTGAATTTTATTCACCTGTCCTTGATGCGATTTAATTTTCTCGTTTCCATAAGACGTAGTCTCTGTGTCCTTTTTGTTTTGTTTAATATCTTCTTTTTCTTTTTTATCATTATTCAATGAAGATTTTGAATTCATTTCAATAGATTCGACTTCTTGTTTCTTCTTTGGTACATCTTTAATAACTGGAATTACAGATTCAACCGGTAGTTCTATTTTCTTTTTCCCCTTTCGTTTGTAATTAATAAAATTACCTTCTTTAGGAAATACTGCTTTTTTAACATTTTGGATATCCACCAGCAACTTATCATTAATATGGAATATTAATGTATACAATTTTTCGCCCAACAAGTCTATTACGTCTACAACCCATGTAAATTCATCTCCTTCTTCAAAGGATCCACCGTCAGGAAGTGAAATATATTTCATAAACATCATCCTGCTGATAGCATTGCTAGCTTTTTGATAAATAACTGAATAAAGCTCTTCTTCAGTTGCATTAGGATTAATTGCACCAGAATACATTAAAACATTACGGTTTTTTATCTTAGAGCTTATTAAAGCCTCCTTGGGGTTCAATAAATAAAAACCATAACCTAAGAAAATCGGATCATAAATGGTTAGTACATTTACAATGTTATTATCATTGTAATTTTTGTTTTCTCTTTTATTTACATCATGTTTAATATCAGGTAATTTATAATCCCTTACACAAACAACCGGCTTTGCTTGTTTCTTCTCATCATTCAATGATAGCAATTCTAATTCGCATAATTCAGGAATATTTATTCTGGCTTCGTAAACACAAGTTTTCGTTTCTCTTGCCCATTGAAAATTAGCCGCGCCAATACTTGGTCCACAAGTATATTGTAGCTCAGTCATTCTTGGATAACCGCTAACTTCACAGTATTGACCATCATCTAGATATTCACCAATATAATATCCATATTCATTATACAATAATTGATATTTTCGTTCTTTAACATTCTTTGGCGACTTACCTAAATTATAAGCTAAAGAACGATCTTTACCGCTATTCATATGGAATTGAATTAAACTATCACCAGGACAATACTCATAATTCCAAAAACCATTTGGATGTGAAACGCACGATGTGACAACATTTTGGATAATCTTAACACCTCTTTTTAAATTATCTTCCATCAATAGTTTCAATTCTGTTTCATTTCTTTCAGACTTTGACCCGGTCAAGCCCTTACTAGAATACCCTGGTATATAACATTTCATTGAATCACCCATATCATGAATTGAACCTTCTTCCAGTGCAGTTTTATTGCTTTTAATAGATTTTACCCATTCATCTTTTGATATATAAGTAATTGAATATTTATTTAGAAGTAATGGATCTTCTAAAGGCATAAATAAAGCACTACATATATCTGCTATAACAGCTATTTGAAGAAATTGCACTATCAACATTTTTGACTGATTTTTCTTATCTGAAAAGGGTTCCTTATCTTAATAATATTATCAGGAGTTCGATTATTATAATGAATTTATATCTCTGATATATTATTCAGTTTTCAATATTGTATATCTTCATAAGAATATATATCAAATATTCTTTACCATTTTCACCATTTGCATTATGTAACTCATGCCTTTATTTTTTCTTTTTCAAATTTTGAATGTCTAACTAACGTTGAAATAATTAAGTATGCAAAAACAAGAAAAAGTAAAAGCTAAAAAAAGAAGAACTTCAAATAAATATATCACATATAATCTTAGAAACAAGATGTGGTTTAAGAACAATTATAATATTTTTTATTTTGATAATTGCATACAAAACTCAAAATAATCTCCTGTTGATATTTTATAGCAAACAAACCTTGGGGCATAATGCTATATTTCATTTTCTTTTATATATTTTGTTTTACAACATTTACTCTAGGTGAAGAGATTACTTTATTCACAAAAAATATACTAGAGTCCGATAATGATATTCAAATTTTTGCGAAATTTGATTTAGATAATGAAACTAATAATATCACAACCTTAGAAATCGATGATTCTTCTATTAACTTTGAACATACATATTGCATCATAGCAAGATTTCAAGATGCAGCAAAGAATAGTCATCTAAATAATAAATGTTTTAATTTTTTGAGCATAAAGAAACCATTGCACTATAATTTAATAATAGATATGCATGATGATAATAAAATAAATAGAATCTCTTTGAATTGGAACGACACTGTTGAAGGCATTGAACCAAAAATTGTTTACCCATCAGATGCCCATTTAGCACCAGCAACAAAATTAAGAAAGAAAACTAAAACTTACAACGATAAAAAGCTTGAAAAACATGTACCATCTCAAATTGAAAAGAATGAAAATGAAGAACAAGGTAGATCATGGATCCAAGAAAATTGGAAAATGTTAGCATTAGGTTGGGTAATTTATAATATCGTAATGGTTGGATTTAAGAAAGCTCAAGAACAAGCAAAAGAACAAGTAGAAAAAAGGGATTGAATATATATGTATATGTCTATGTATATAATCATAATTTTAATTTGTAATAGATAACGTTTCAAACTAAGATGCATCATCTTGGCAACATTTAGTTAAGTATCTTTAAGGCAACTTGATCAATATTAAAGCTTTTTACGTATGTATCACTACTAACGATGCGCAGTAGTTTATTAAGTTTCTTGAAGAAATCATAAATTCGAAAAACTGGAAAGAAGAGACAGGTAATAAGTAAGAAGTTCTAATCGAAATGGAATTCATGTATATAAGAATCAATAACAGTTTCTTTTAATTGCACCTCATATTAGAAATTAACACATTCTAATTGTGCTTTATTATTGATTTTGGAATAGATTAATAATTGAGAAAGCTATAATTATTTTATTTTCCAAATTGATTTTATTACTTGTTCTTTTTTTAATTAAAAAAAGGTAGCGAAAACAAAAATTCTTTAAAAATCTCTCGTTTATTATTATAATTATATTTCAATCGATAAATTCATTTTAATTCATAAAATATGGATAGATTTAAGTTGCCGTTCGGTAAGGCTACTGCTACCCACACCGCTCCAGATATGTCAAACGTAGATCAAACTCCACGTCAATTATTTGTAGGTAATTGTCCAAATAATTCCTATGCTTTAGCTAATATTGCTGCAGTATCTCCAAATGATTTCCCAGATAATATTTATATTTTAATTGATAACTTATTCGTTTTTACTACCAAACACTCTAAAGAAATTCAACCAGGCACTCTTGGTTTAAATGGTAACCAAAGAACTTGGGGTGGTTGGTCTTTAAATCAAGAAGTCCAAGCAAAAGCTTTTGATTTATTTAAATATTCAGGTAAGCATTCCTATATTGGTTCAATGGATGTCGAAATTTCTTTCAGAACTAGAGGTAAAGCTGTCAATACTCCATTTGATCAGGATGAATTAGCACAACATTTCTTGAAATCTTTTGAATCTCAAATCTTTTCTCCAACTCAATACTTAATATTTGAATTTAAAGGTTTTATTTTTGACATCAATGTTAGAAATATTCAAATGATTGACTTAGGTGATGTTGATGCTACTTCCCCAAGTGTTACCGGTATTGAAGCCAAAGGTATTTTAACTAAACAAACTCAATTGAACTTTTTCAAAGGTAAGGATGGATTAGTTAACCTAAAGTCATCAAACTCTTTAAGACCAAGATCTGATGCTGTTATTAGATCTGATTTCAAATTTGAAGATTTAGGTGTTGGTGGTTTAGACAAAGAATTTACTAAGATTTTTAGAAGAGCTTTCGCAAGTAGAATTTTCCCACCTGCAGTTATTGAAAAATTAGGTATCACCCATGTTAAAGGTTTGTTATTATACGGTCCTCCGGGTACTGGTAAAACCTTGATTGCAAGAAAGATTGGTACAATGTTAAATGCAAGAGAGCCAAAGATTGTCAATGGTCCTGAAATTTTAAGTAAATACGTTGGTTCTTCAGAAGAAAATATTCGTAACTTATTCAAAGATGCCGAAGCTGAGTATAGAGCTAAAGGTGACGAATCATCTTTACATATTATTATTTTTGATGAATTAGACTCTGTTTTCAAACAAAGAGGTTCAAGAGGTGATGGTACTGGTGTTGGCGACAACGTCGTTAACCAATTATTGGCCAAAATGGATGGTGTTGATCAATTAAATAATATTTTAGTTATTGGTATGACTAATCGTAAAGATCTTATCGATAATGCTTTGTTACGTCCTGGTAGATTTGAAGTTCAAGTTGAAATTCATTTACCAGATGAAAAGGGTAGAGTACAAATTTTTGAAATTCAAACAAAGAAAATGAGAGAAAATAATATGATGGATAAAGATGTTAACTTAGCTGAATTAGCATCATTAACTAAAAATTTCTCAGGTGCCGAAATTGAAGGTTTAGTAAAAAGTGCAAGTTCATTCGCAATTAACAAAACTGTTAACATTGGTAAAGGTGCTACTAAATTAAACACAAAAGATATTGCTGCATTAAAGGTTACTAGAGAAGATTTCTTAAACGCTCTTAGTGAAGTTACCCCAGCATTTGGTATTAGTGAAGAAGATTTGAAGACATGTGTAGATGGTGGTATAATACAATATTCAGAAAGAATTGAATCTATTTTGAAACATGGTGATAGATATGTTCGTCAAATTCGTGAAAGTGACAAGACACATTTGATTTCCTTATTAATTCATGGTCCTGCTGGTTCAGGTAAGACTGCACTAGCCGCAGCAATTGCTCTTAAATCTCAATTCCCATTTATCAGACTAATCTCTCCAAATGATTTAGTAGGTATGTCTGAAAATGCTAAGATTGCATACATTGACAATACTTTCAGAGACGCCTATAAGTCTCCATTAAATATTCTAGTGATTGATTCTATTGAAACTTTAGTTGATTGGGTTCCAATTGGTCCAAGATTCTCTAATAACATTTTGCAAATTTTAAAAGTTGTTTTGAAGAGAAAACCACCTCAAGATCGCAGATTATTAATCATGACAACTACTAGTTCTTACTCCGTTCTACAGCAAATGGATATTTTAGGTTGTTTCGATAATGAAATTGCAGTCCCAAATATGACAACTTTAGACGAATTCAATAATGTCATGATGGATACAAATTTCCTAGATGATGCTAGAAGAGTTCAAGTAATTAATGAATTATCAAGAATTGCACCAAAGATCAACTGTGGTATCAGAAAGGTACTGACCAATTTAGAAACTGCCAGACATGATGAAGACCCCGTTAATGAAATTGTTGAATTAATGGCTACTTCTTCTTAAGTTACAGATGATTTATAACATTATGGTAATATTCATTTTTGAATTAACAACTTAACATATTAGTTAGATAAACTGGATATATATATATATAAATAGCAAATATCTTAACTGTGTAAAATAATGAACTTTATAAAATAAAATAAAAAGATCAAACTTATAAATTCGAAAAAGAATTATTTTTTATTATAGATTTTAATTATATATATAACAAGAACTCTAAAATGGGGGTATCTTAAAAATTGAATTGAACTAAATCGGGTATAATTTGCTTTTAAAAGGTGTCATCATAATTATAAAACCTTTTTAACAATATATTATAATAAAAATTGAATATTGTTTTTCTGTACTTTATTAATGGAATTAAAGGTTTTATCATAATAAAACAAAGAAAAATGAGAAATTTTGTTATAAAAAATATTTGTAAAATCTTATGTTATCTTGTTTTTCATTAGTCATAGTATAATTAAAAATATGAAAAGGTTAAGTTCCTTTTTATAAATAATAATATTATGCTTGATATTATTTGATGCGTCGTAAAATATTGCATCTATGTAAATGCTTGAGAATTAATTTTGTTAAAAAAAAATGAATTAGAAAAATAAATCTTTAATTAAAATAAAACAAATAGTAGTTTTATTTTAAAAGATACTTGATTAAATTTCAATATATTCAAGCTTATAATAGAGCTAAAGCGACAGCAGCGATGGCACCCATGAAGTTGGTGGAAGCAGCGACGGAACCAGCAGCACCCTTAGACTTAGAAGAAGAGGAACTAGAAGAACCAGAACTAGAAGAAGAAGAAGCTGATTTGGAAGCAGAAGAAGAACCAGAAGTGGTGGCAGATAAACTGACAGAAGTGGAGGTAGCACCGTTCTTACAAACGAAAGAGTCACCTTGAATAGCACCGTTAGAACTTAATTTATTTAAAGCGGAACAACTGAAGTTAGAAGCACTAGATTCGAAGTCAGCACCACCCTTAACAGAAGTTAAAGAAGATAAGTCTAAAGTAGAGTAGTTACCAACAACTTGGATAGCACCACCGACAGTCTTTAAGCTGCTGAAACCATCAATTGTAGATAAAGCGGTGTTGTTAGCAATAACGAAACCACCACCAATAGCAGTTAAACTGGAACAGTTTAAGCTGGTTAAATCATCGTTGTAAGTGAACGCTAAAGAAGCACCGACGTTAGTTAAGTTAGCTAAAGTTAAGTTAGTTAAAGTGTTGTTGTATAGACCTAAAGAAGCGTTAACTTTTTCTAAAGAAGAGAAAGAAGCGGCAGCAACATCTCTTAAAGTAATGTTGTTGGCCCATAATAAACTGTCAAAGACAATAGAAGCATCGTTACCGTTAGAAGAGAATTCTAAAGCATCGGAAACAGTTTCGATAGAAGAGATAATAGAAGTTAATTGTCTGTTGTTGTTAATGTTAAAGTTTTCAACAGATTTCAAAGTAGAGAAACCATTAACATTTTCTAAAGTAGTATCAGAAACGTAGATGGTGTTAGCAGTTTCTAAATTAGAGATGAAAGTTTCAATAGCTGGTAAGGTGATTAAAGTGATGGAGTCGACAGAAGCTAAAGAACCGAAAGAAGCAGAAACTAATAAAGTTAATTGTTTTAAAGTTAAATCACCAGTGATACTAGTTAAAGAATCAGCAGCAAAAGAGTATAAGTTGGTGGCGTTGAAGATTTCTAAATTACCATCAATCTTTTGAACATTAGCTAAAGCAGCAGTACCTAAGTCACCAGAAATAACTAAATTACCGGATAAAGTGGTACAACCAGAATATTTATCTAAATCAGCTTGAGATGTAGCAGTAGCTGTGGAAGCAATGGAACATGAAGAAGCAATACTAGCAGTGGAAGAAGTAGAGTTGGTGGCAGCTAAAGCGGTGGAGGCAACTAAAGCAGTGACTAAAACAGACTTGATTTGCATTTTTATTAAAAAATGTGTATAGCGAATGGATTGTTTATTGGGTTTTCTTAAACTAATAAACTAAAATTTCAAATTAATATATGAAAGAATAAAAATAAAACAAAAAAAAAGTGGTAATGAGTTAAATAAATCTTTTATATAATAATAAATAGAAAGAATATAAGATAAAACAACAAAATATATCAATAAAAATGAAAAAAAAAAATATAAAACAGATCTATGAGATCATGAAAAAAAAAAATATTTCATTATTTTTTCATTATTTTTTCATTAAATTTTCATTATTAATTATTCTGAGATTTTTTCAAATATTAAAACTTGAATTATAAATTTACTACGAAAAATAAGTATATATAAATTAATATAAATTATTTCTCACTATCTTACACTATCTAACACTATCTTTCACTATCTTAGACTCTGAGAGTCACTGTATTAACACCGTCTTGCACTTTCGTTATTACTTTCTTTTTTTTCATTTATTAATGGGATTGCAATAAAACTCATAAGGAGATGTTGTTACTTTGTTAGAAACCCATGTATGTAACCGACGTATACAAAAGTAAACAATAACAAACGCTGAAAACAATAAAACACAAAATAAAACACAAATTGCTTATTTTTTTCATTAGACAATCGTGTAGGACAACAATAACAACAACAAATTTTATATTTTAGACGCCACGATATCATGGGACACGGTAGGATATTCACATTAAAAAGTATGTAATTAAACAAAAAACTATTTTTATTTTTGTTAATACAAAAGCGTTATATACCGTTTTTTTTTTAAATATATTTCGGCGTAATTTGCCGGTACAAAAGGTATGAATTTATATTATTTGTTGAAGTTTATCTTCTTATGCGAAATGTTTAAACGCTACAAAAAGTAAATTAGTCGTTATTTAATTTGGTGTATTGTTTGGTGTATTGTTTGGTGTATTGTTTGTTTGTTATATTTTTTATTTGTTTCTTGACTCTCGTGATTCCGTCCGTGGAAGTTAATATTTTTGGTTGTAAATAAAGTTAGTTATTTAATAATTAACTATATATCTTTTATTTTTCTAAGTTCTGTAACGCGTTTGCATTAAATTTGTTTTCATTAAGTAAAATAATAACATTACTAAAGGAGTATGAAACCCATATACTTATTTTATATATAATTTTTGTAATTGATTTCTATTTCGTGTTTGTAATGATGAATTGTTACTATAGATATTTTAATATTAATATTTTATTTTATTATGTCAAATAAATGTATAATTTTATTATTGTTTGTTGTTTTGTTTGTATTAAAGGGTAATTGTAATACTAATACTGTAAATTATATAATAATGTTTACTGGTTTTTTTTTATTTCCTTGTAAGTACTTGGGTTGTTTTTTTTATTAGATATGAATATTATCAATTGAATATATATAAATATATAATTATTGTTATTAAAGTTGTATAAAAGTATTAAATGTAATTTTTTTTATGATTTTTTTTTTAATTAATTTTTGTTTTGTAATTATTCGTCACGTTTCGTTAATTGATTGATTAAATTTTATTCTATTTTTTACCAAATAATTGTTTTGTTGTTGGTTTAGTTGATGAAATTTCACCATTTGGTAAAATATATTGACCGGTATTTAGTTTGAAATGTAATTTATAATGTCTTAACATATTAGATTTTGCATTAAATGCTTTAGTGCAGGAAATATGTGGACATCTGTATGGTTTCTTGCCTGTATGAATATTATTATGTGTATTTAATGATGATGGTCTTTTGAATTTTTTACCACAAATTTTACAATCGTATTTTATCTTTTCAATACTACCTGTACTATAATATCTTTTTCTTGGAATAAATGAAACATGAGAATCTCCTTTATTAACATTATCAATTGAACAATTTGAAATTTGTCCATTTAATTTTTGCCATGTATTAAATAATTTTAAATTTGATTCTGTTCTATTGAAATTAATTCCATTAACATTTTCTGTTAAATTTAATTCAGAATTTGATGATTCAAAATTATCAGATAATAAATCAATTTCAATTGGAGATGAAAATACACTATTTGGGGAAACAATATTAGAATTATTATTACTATTATTGTTATTACCATTATTGGTATTATTTTCATTTAAAGTATCATTCAATTGAGATGAAGAATAAATATAATTTGGGAAATTATCGTTATTCATTCTAATTGGGGTAGTTAAATCATTATTAAAATTATGTTGAATAATATTTTCAACTGAATTAGTTGGATTCATTTCAAAATGATTTTTTTGGTCATTAAATAAAACGGCAGTATCAACAGTATTTCTTCTTGATGCGTAACCATCAGAGGAAGAGATTGGAGATTCTGGATAATTATAATAATTTTCAGAATCTGGGGAGTTTATAAATTTTAAAGTACTTGGATTAACAGATGTAATATTATCATGTTCATTTAAAAATGATAATAGTGAATCTAACTTTAAATCGATTTGTTCTAATAAATGATCTTGAGATTTATAATAAAAATGATCATTATTTAAAAAATTAGTGTCATTATTGTTATTATTATTGTTTAAATATAGTGACATTTTTGCTTTTTTCTAAAAAACTTTATTAGCGTCTGCCCTCGGGGAATATTTTTTTTTTTTTAAGGGAAATGAAATAATAATTTATTAAATCTTTAGTTAAATTATTATAATTAATGTGTTGTATAGTATTAGCAAAATATTTTTCTTAGTGTTTTAAAAATTATGCTAATTAAATTGTATATTAAATTATTTGTTTTTGATTATATTTGGTTGTTGATGTATTATAATGTATTAATTACATCATAAAATATAATTTAAAGATAATTAATTGATTTTCATAAATTAAGAAAAATAAATCAAAAGTTTTGAGGTTTATTGATTCTCTTATATACATTTTTTTTTAAATTAAATTAATTAAATTAATTTAGGGAAATATTATTTAAATTGGAAAATGTATGGGAAATAAATTAATATTAATTAATATTAATTAAATTTTATTAATTAAATGAAGCCTCGAACTTAATATTTCCCTAGAACCTTTAAAAGAATCTAAATTAGTCTCAAATTAAAATTTAAAAATTAAAATAAAATTTAAAGTTTTTACTTAGCAAAGATCTAAGAAAATTTATTGGAATCACCGACTTTATTAAACTATATTAAATTTAGTATTAAATTATTATATTATTTTTAACAAATGAAGAAAGAAATATATACATTATTCTCCATAATTTTCTTAATTAATACTAAATTGGATTAATTTATTCCATAATAACTAAAGAAAAAATTAGATCCATGTTGTCATAATTCGTAATCAGCCCATCACCTCTTTTTTCAAACATTTTTGCTATGGTGTTAAAGAGATTATTCGGAGCATACTCTAAAAAAATATCTTTTCTTTTTCTTAATTCAAAATTTATATCATTTTATTTTTGTTTGTTGTTTGTTTTAATTAAAATTAAAAAAGTAATAAAAAATAAAATTTGGACATTCTACTTTTAACTAATTTTGAGGAGAAATACGGATATCTAAAATAGGCAATATCTACTAACTCGGTGTCGAATTTATTTCGATAATAAATTTATTCATTGAAATTCACTGCAGGAAAATATAAAAGAGATATGCAAGATTACCTTCATTAACCAAAAAATTCATCTTTCAATGAATTTTTCTTTTTTCATTTGTTGCTAAATATTAAATATAAAACGGTATACATATAATTGTACCTAGCTTTTTCTGATAATTCTTGATTCTATACCCTGTTGTGCATATATTTCTGAAATAACTATCTCAAATAAAAAAACAGCTGTTTTCATATTTTTGTTTCTACGTAGTTTTTATTGAACCAGTTTATTTTTTTATATCTTAAATTTTGAAAAAATTTACTGCATCAGTTGATAATAAAAATTTTGGTTAACATGGGTAATTTCTTTTTCCTAATTCTCTCTAAAATGCCTGTATTAAATTAAATTTTTGTTTTTCAATTGTTCAAAAAATCAAATATTTATTATTGTTATGTTTATCGCTTGTTACCCTCTAGCAATTCAAATTTTGTCCATTTTATATTTTATTTTTTATGCAACATTAGTTACTTAGAAAATATTAACTCTAATGAACGATCTGTAAGTAAATTATAGGTACCGGAAATATAAATTTTTAGATTTCGGGTCATATATGCATTTTTCACCATTGTATATCCGTGTGTTGGAGATTGGAATTTTATTGAAGGGTAAGGTGGGGGTAATAAAAAGAGGGAAATGATCCTTTCACGTTTGTTTTACTTAGTAAGTAATATGAAATAAAATATATCTAAGGCGTTAATTAATACGGAGATTTAAACTTTTGAAATTTTAAAAAAAATCGGAGATTTTAATTTTTAATGTAGCAACACATTTTTGACACAATTTAAAATGTGTAACTAAACAATTATTATTGTTCATTTCTTTAAAAAAAAAAGAAATTTGGACATTTTAAAACTTGTTTTTCTTCTTATTATTTTTTAATACAGTTATAGAACTATAATAGAAATGGAATATTTATTTAATTTAATTATTTTATTGGATCAAAGGATGCTATGTGAATGAATGATCTTTGATTAAGAAAAGTTAACTGGGTTTTAAAAACTAAAATAATTGGAGTTTTCATTCAAAAAATCAATAAATAATAACATCGGTCAATAATACTGACTGCAAAATAATAATCTAATTATTTTTATAAAAAATGGAAATTAAAACTCCACAATATCCGTTATAGTGATTGCACCAAAATGTGGCTTCAGGAAACATAATTAAAAGTAAAAAATTTAAAAATGAACTATTGGATTTCTATTTAATTCTATAAGAATTGGATAGCAAAAAAAAAGAAAGATATGTATTTGTCCAATTTTACATAACAATATATTGATTAGGAAATTAACTTTGTTTAATTTTTTTATATTAAAATTTTATAAAATATCTATTTTTAACAAAGCAAATGACATGTATATCGGAAAAAGGTCATTAATATTATTTTGTATTGTATTAAACTTGAACTGCGAAATTATTGGAATTAGATACATAAAAAATAAAATTAAAAGTCCTTTATTTTTTTTTTTTATAATATAATAATATTTTTACTAACCGATATAATGCATTAGTGTAAAATAAGATATTATTTATTTAAAAAATGTTCAGAAAACTTCTTACAAAAATACTGAAAGCATGTAGGGATAATTAATATTATTAAATGTAAAAATAAGCAAATAGGTTTGTTTTTTTAGCAAACGTAAAGATTAGCACAAAGAATGTTTAGATGACAATTTCCAGTAATGTTCAGTATTTGTCCATCGAATACTAAAGGAAGCTTAAGAAATCTTTGTACTTACCCCCTTATAATATTTTATTAATTTAACAGAATTAAAAATATAAATTTTAAAAAAAGATTGCATCATTAAAAGTTACTAATTATGACTAAATTATTATAATTCCGTTCGATTTTTTATTGGGTATTCATTAAAGATAATTAAGATTCATATAAATTCTAATTCCGGTACCGGAGTAAAGATGTGAATCTTCTAATATACATATGTCTAATAAAATAATTTATTATTAGAATATAATAAATAATAATAAAAAAATAAAAAATAAAAAATTGTGTAACTATTTCAATATTTAGAGAATACTAAAAAAAAACTTAAAATTAAAGGGCCAAAGTAATCGGAGATTAACAAAAATTTGATATTACGGGGGCTGAGAAATCTTTTTCACCCCGCATAACCTTCCCTCTAACTGAAACTCCAATTAATTTTTAATTCGACGCTTCTTTTTTAAATTTTAATAATTGTTTTATTCTTCGCTTCTGTAAAAATACTGAACAATTCGCTCGTCCTTAATAACTTACATAGATGCTTGGGTTTAACACTCAATTAAGAATAGTTATAAAATTTAATAAATGGGAGATATTGCTCGATGCACCCATAGATAAATATGCAGCAGAAAAGAAATTTCTGAAAAGGAGATTTAAACAATGAAGGAATTCTAAAGACTTTCTTTTCTATACTGTAAATAATCATGTAGTAACAATAAAATTGTCAAAGACATTTTTAGACAGATTTCTATTTTTTAAGATTATTAGTTTGTATGTTTTGTGGTTTTTTTCTTAAGTATGTCAATGAAAATGAAAATGTAATTTAACATAAACAATCTGAAAAATTAAAGAAATAGAAATTACAATTCGGACATGCGTATTTATTTTTTTTAAAAATCATTCTTATTTTCTTTTTGAAATTGACATTGAATAATTTGTTAATAGAAGTTTATTTTTCTTTTCTTTTTTCAAATAGAAATTAGGGAAATATTGGATTTTAATAATGTTTTTTTAAAATAAATCGTTATTTTGTAAACTCCGGTAAGTTCCAAAAAGACTAGCATGTGATTTGGTATTTGTATTTAATTTATTATAATGTAATGTTAAAATAAAAATATATTTAACATAAAATTTAATAAGAAAATAAAATAATATGATAATTATTTAGTTTTTATTACATAACTAATTAATCATATATTACTATTTATCTATGTGTTTTTTATATGTACCATTTTTAACTCTGTTTTTTTCCTCTCTTATACTTTTTATGAAAACAGAATCTTTTTTATTTTTTTTTTGATTTTGTTATTTGTGTAGTTTATTTTTGATTCTTTCTTTTCAAAGGACTCATTCAATTTCATAATTTTAATTGGTGGGTATATTTAATTAAACCTTTGTCTCTATTTGTGATAGAAATATAATTTGGTTTATAATTTAATATTTCGGTGAATGATGGGATTTTGGTAAAATGTTCACCGTCATCATTGTAAGAATCATTATAGTATTCACCCCAAAAACATTCAATATTAATAATTAACTCATTATCTTCTTCATCAATTTCATGTTCAATATCAGAATCTAATGATAATTGCGGTAACCATTGTATACCTACATGATAGTAATTTTGATTAAAATTTAATTTATGTAATTGTAATTGATCGATATTACCAGAAGTTCTAAAAATAAAAGGAGTGCTTGTATTATGATTAATTGAAGGAGAGTCAATATCTTCTTTTAAATAATCAAATTGTTCTACTTTTTTGTTACTGTCTTTAGGTTTAAAAACAACTACTTGTCTTACTTTGGTTCTTGTATTAAAATTTAATGTGCACATTCTGTTTTCTAATACATTGATTTTTATCTCCGCATTAATTGGTTCGTATGGTGATTTATACTTTTCATTTTTATCATTACGAAGTATTTCTACGTCTAACATTTTCATAGTTGCAGGGTCAAAGTTATCAATTAAATGAGGCTCGAATACGCTTTTGTAACAACATTTTTCAATTAAATTGATATCATCAGTACATTTGAGTTCTAGATTGTTTTGTTTAACACTAGGTAAATCCTCAATCATACGCATCATGCTGTCGTCATTTTTAATACCAAATAATTGAACTTCATCATTAACTTGAATATATCTGATTTTCAATGGTAATGACTCTGTAAAAGGTGATAGAACAATCATTGTAAAATAAGATGCAACTAATATGAATACAATAAGTATTCTAACAGATTTGAAATTTAGTTTATAAATATATGGTAACGTTGGTAATGTAATAAATACAGAACTAGCAAATAATATCAAATATAATTTTGAGACATCGCCAGTATCTTGAAAAGTTTGATTTAGAGCACTCATGATTAAAGCTACGGCATTAAAAATAAAGTACGTTGGAATTGGCACAATTAGAAGAAATTCAAATAACCAGTCATAGTTATAGATGATGACACTATTATCTTCTTTTTTATCACTGTTAGTTGTACCATTTCTTAATAATGGTCTTCTTTCATCGTTTTGATTCAAGTTTTCAACCGATGTGTTCTCTTCAATTATGTTGTTATCCTCGATGGCATTATTATTTGGATTCTCAACTGCTTCCCCTCGGTTAATTGATAAATAATTATTAGATTCTGCACCAATATTTTCTTCATCAATTTCTTGACTGGTTCTTGCATTATCAACTGTATCCTCTTTCTCTTCGATTTTATTAGACTTTTTGAAAATCATAAAAAAATAACCAAAGTTACATGTCAATGCAACTACAACATAAGAGATAGCTATTGGGTATATACCAGTATTTTTATAGTCATTATAATATGACTTCGTGTTCTGTACAAACAAAATAATCCACAATAAACATGAGATTTCATTCATTGAGAGTGTTTTAAAATCAATAGTTGGTGAAATTCTTTCAAAAACTGATAAAATAAAATAATTAGATAATAAAAACACTGCTGATATTAACAGAACTGGTACAATATAAACTCTGGATAGAATAAATGGATTCATTGCCATTATTAAGTTACAGCAAAAAAATGTTATTAAACCTGAAACTAATATAGAAAATGGTAGTCTTAACCATTTAGAAAATGAATCTAAAACTTTTCTATTTTTCATTTTAACAATATATACTAAACATATATTGGTCAAAGGTAGAATTAATAGGAATGCATAATTCCAGAAAACTAAACTTTTGCTAGATATAGTAATAAATTTCAAACCAGAAAGATCAAAGTAAATTGCAGGTGAGATATCATTTTTTGCTTCCAAATCTTCAATGTTTTCGAATGCCATAAAATCACACAATTGTAATGTTGTATGTAGCATGTGCCATAAGGATTCTTTAGATGTATATGAGATGGAGTCTCTTGCAGTATGGTATAAATCTCTTGGTTTGTAAAAGGCAATATCCCAGCCTCTTAAACCGTTTTCTTCGTATACTTTATAATCAGTTTCACTATGTATATATCTGTTATAAAAACCTTCTTGATAAATTGAATTTCCAAATGGTGAATCTTGTACTGCATTTTTATAAATTTCAGCTGTCGTAGTATCGGATGTTCTAAATAAAACGGCTTTCCCTCCTGCTCCAGTACCTTCTAAATTAATAAAATACCTTATGTTTTTTGCCCAACTATTTTCTATAAATATAGTAGCACCCAGTAGACCGAATTCTTCATTATTATTGAAATTGAACACAATACCTCTCTCTGGTTGTTTGTTTGAAAAATAAGACAAAATAGCAAGCATTGAAGCTATACCTTTACCGTCATCAGTTGCACCATATGAAGTAGGTACTGCATCATAATGAGCAGAAAGAAGTAATTCTGGTAATTCTGGGTTTTTACCGACCAACCTTACGACAATATTTGATGATTCGAAATAAATGACTCTATTTTCAGTTGAAAAAGCATTGAAAGTATCCTGTTGTTTAAATATAGAGGTTAAACTGTTTTGATAATCGTCAGATACATTAGAGAATGAACTATTTATTGTAATTTCAGTTATTCTATTAAATAGGTAATCATGAACACGGTCATTCTCCCAAGAATCATAAGGATGTGGTTTATCTGTTATATTTTGTAAATCTAACCAAGCATCGTCTAACAAACTTTGGTATTTTACATCATTGGGCAAATTTAATTTGTATTTGGATTGATCATAACAAAAAAGCAACCCGATTAGAATATAGGTAAGACCCAAAAGAGCACTTAATGTTGTCTTTCTAAATCTGAATATTGAGTTAAAATTAATCATATTATAGAATATTAATATATCTTGTGCTTTTTCTTTGTTATTAAATTCAAAGTTTGATAATAATTCAATATGATTAAGGAATGAACTTTTTAATATAAAACCAATCTAACATTTCTCAAGGACATTATTATTTATTGTTTGTTTATTAGTTACCATTGAAAAAAACCCTTAGCCGATGTCTAAATTTTACGAATTCCTCGCATCGCTTACCTCAATGAAACATTTTTTTTGCAGACTAAATTTAGTGCGTAACGTTTTCGAAAAAAATATTTCATTTATAGATTAATATATAAAATATGATAAATTAGTATTTCACTGAAATCTTTCCCTAAAATTATAAAACTGGGAACAGTAATGTCAGCTATGTCAGCAATGTCAGCTATGTCAACTAAACCAGATTTTAAGAAGAATGATCTATATGTCTACGATTTAACACCTTCAGTGTTAAATTCTTTAAAGATTATTAATTTCGATTCGAATTTAAATGAAGTCAATGTAAGTATAGATCAAAATGATATTAAAAAAAATGATGTTATAATTGAAAATTTGAAAAAGAGAGAGATTTCAAACAGCAATACTTGTAATACATGTGCGTTGGAATTCAATGATCAACAAGTTAAACGTAATCACTATAGAACAAAATACCACATATTTAATGTTAAAAGAAAAGTACATGGGTTAGGCCCAGTAAATGAAGCACAATTCGAAGATCTAAATAATAATAATAATAATACTGATAGTAAAGACAAAGAAATTGATACTATTGAAGAGGAAAATGAAAGTTCTACTGATAATAATAATGATGAATATTCAAATTCGTCTGAGAGTAGCTTATATTCGGAAAAGTTGTCAGCTTTAGATTTAAATATCGTAGATGAAACTAATAAATTGAATGATGTTAATGTAGAAGAAGAAGGTGTGATAAGCCATTTAAATACAAGATCTGCACAAATATATTTCAATTCAAATCTTCTTGAAAAAAGAAGTGAAGTATTTGGTATATATAAATCGTTGTTTAACGATGTTGAGATTCAAAATCCTTTCCTAGCACTAACAGAATGGAATAGTGGTGATTTACAATCTTCACAAATATCAGCTATGTTCATGGTTGCAGGTGGGCATTTTGCTGGTGCAATCGTTTCTCATCAAAGATTAAATGTTGGTAAAAATGCCAAACGTGGTGATGAAACAATACAAGAGCAAGCTATATCATTTCTAGAGAAGAAAACATTTCACAGATACACAACAAGAAAAAAACAAGGTGGGTCACAATCTGCTAGTGATAACGCTAAAGGTAAAGCCAACTCTGCAGGTTCGACTCTTCGTAGATACAACGAAGCAGCCTTAAAAGCAGATATACAAGCGTTACTAAAAGAATGGCATCCTTACTTGTTGAAATGTAAAAATATTTATATCCGTGCAAACAATGTGTTTGATAAGAAAATATTCACAGATAGTGAATATTTCGATAAAAATGATACTAGAATAAAAACATTTCCATTTCCAACGAATAAACCCACAATTACTGAAATAAAAAAGTCGTGGTGCCAGTTGACATATTTAAAAATATCAGAGAAGCCTAATCCTATCGAAGAAAAAATAAAAACTATAGATAATTCATCAAATGGAAATAAAACTAAGAAAACTATTGAGAAAAAAGAAGGTTCTTTAGAGGAATTGTTGACTGAAGAAGCATTGGCTTTGTTGAAGAAAGGAAGAGCTCCGTTATTAATTGCATTCTTAAGAAAAAATAATTTAAGTATTGATTTTGAATTAGAACCTAAAATTAAGTATGAAAATACTCCAACTTTATTGCATTTTGCATCATTCAATGGTTTAAAACAAATGATTGGTATATTGACTACAACTTTAAAGGCAAACATGACCCATAAGAATTCCTTTGGCAAAACAGCTTACCAATTAGCAAAAAATGATATCACTAAACAAGCATTTCAGATCGCTAGATTTAACCTAGGTGAATCATACACTTCATGGGAAGATACTAAAATCGGCGAACCTTTGAGTAGGGAACAAGTTGCTGAAATGAATGAAGCTGAAGAGAATAAGAAAAATGCTGAATTGAAAACTGCGATAGACGAAGAGTTGAAGAGGCAAAAGGAGAAAAGAGCAAAAGAATTAGAAAAAAAAAGAGGAGTTGGTAATACAGTAGGTAATAAAGAAGTTGACTTTACTGTAAAACAGAATTTAAATTTGAACTCACTAAATGAAGATCAAAAGAAAAGGTTAATGCGTGAGCAACGTGCCCGTGCAGCTGAAGCAAGAATGAAAGCTATGCAAAATAAATAGTATGTATCACTTTAAAGTAAATAGATTTATAATAGTATAATTTTATTAATGTAATCAGATTTACTAAAACCTTAAATATGTAATTTATTACTATCCCTCTATATGAACCAATTGTTGCAGAGCGGGTGCTTCACTTTGACGCATAAAGCATTGGCATAAAAAAATCGATCAATAATAAACAAAAGCATTACAAGTAAAAAATAATGCTTTTAGTATAATAATTCAATATGAATACAATTGAAAAACATACATATATTAACAAATCAAAGGTGAACAGAATATAAATGAAATTAGAATATTTATCTGCAGCATTATTACTTTTCTTTTCCTATTTAATTATAAGATTAATTTTTATATTACCATTTTTTAATACTCAGAATAAGAATGCATTTTCCACTTTACAACAAGATAATACTACGAAAGTGAAAGAGCATGCAAGAATTGAAATATTTGTTTTCCTTGGATCAGGTGGCCATACCGGGGAAATGATAAGGGTATTCCAAAATTACAAAAATATTTTATTAAATGGCAAAAACGTTTTACATGTTGGTTATTCTGATTTTGATTCATATAATAGATTTGTCAAATTAACAAGAGAATATAAATGTAAAGTAGTTTATCATGAGTTTGTTAAAGCTAGGGAAGTTGGTTCAGGCATTATTTCGAGCATTTTCAGCATCGCAAATACATTATTTAAATCGTTAAAAATAATATTAAAGATTAGATTATCAATGTTAAATAACCCACATTTAGTATTATTAAATGGACCAGGAACCTGTTGTATAATTGCATTATACTTCAAAATATTTGAGTGGTTATCTTTAATAACTGGTAGTTCTAATATCATATATATTGAATCATTGGCTAGAATTGATAGTTTATCATTAAGTGGAAAGATCTTATATTGGTTAGCTGATGAATTTTTAGTTCAATGGGAAGAACTTCAAGTCAAGAAAGCACCACGTTCAAAATATTTTGGTATACTTGTATGAAGATAACAATGAATGTTAAAATATAATTGAAATACTAACTACTTGCATTATAATAATTCTATTCAATGATATAAAAATAAATAGTTTTTCTTCTATTTTAGTTGAAGTGTAGTATATAATTTGAAATAGTAAAATATTAATACAAAATCCCGGTAACCAATAATGAAATATGCCTTTTTATTGTAATATCTAAGTAAATATGCTAAGAATAAGATCATTTTTATTCGACTTCATCTAATTCACACCATCTTGGTAACTCGGTACGTAGAACATAACGATCAATTGACTCGTCTAATTCCATTATCATTAAGCTCCCATTTGGAACATTTGTGAATGATTCGAATTCCTCGTAAGTCCAACGGAACCATTTCATCAAAAAGACTCTACAATATATACCATGAGAAACCAAAACAACAACATCTCTTGGTTTCTTTAAGACATCCCTTTCAAAATATCTGAACAAAGTTTCTTGAAAACTTGCTACACGATCATAAACATCAGCAGCACTTTCACCTTGTGGAAATCTAAAAAAGAAATGACCGTAATGTTTTCTTTTAGTCATCACATCTTCCATCGAAGTAACTTGTTGGAAATTACCGAAATCTTGTTCTCTTATTCTTGGATCATCTTTTATTCTATATCTAATGAATGTTTTATCTTCTTGAATATGTATACTACTTGAATCGGAGTCTTCTATACCATCGTTAGAACATTTTGAATTTTCTTTTGCTCTATCTTTACTATTTTGTTTATATGCATCTTCATTGGTTTTAAAAAGATCATCCGTTTCATCTAAACCAGTTGAAAACCTTTGATTCCATGCAGCAGATTTTTTTTTATTACAAGGTTGATATCTATAATGTTCTGGTATTATTAGCCCACTGTTTAATTCATTATATTCATCAATTACATCTAATATACCTTTTAAAGTTTCTCTTGTTCTGATATATGGAGAAGTATAAAATACAATATCCAAATCTTTTTTTTTACTTAATTTTTTATAATTATTAATTGGTAAACCTTGTTTTGTATTTGCTTCACATTTATATTTATCTTCTAATTGTTGTACAATATCTTGGTCATCTACATTTAAAGCTTTTAATAATTGCGTACCGGCATAATTTGCTTGTTTCCAACCTTTAGGTGTTAATGAAATCAAATGATTTGGTGTAGATTCATTAACAGCTTTATTTTCATTAGATTGACTTTCACCATGTCTTATTAATACAATAAGTCTTGGTTTGCCTCTTGGTCTCCAAGAAGATGCAGGTATTGAGTTTGGAGGAAATTCATGATTTTGTTGAAACATGTTGAATATTAAAGATGAATGTACTTAAAGTATTTTTGTATTATATTGTTTGTTTTTAGTTGTGTTTTTTTACTTGTATTATTTTAATTTTAATTCAAAGAAATATGATTAATATTGAAAAATTTTATGTTAATTAAAGTAAAATGAAATTTATTAAAAAAAAAAGAGAGAAACCCAAAGTTATTTAAATATTAAATATTAACACTTGCGATGGCAAAAAAAAAATTAAAACACACAGTTGAACCCTTAATCTTAGTGATATTAGTAATTAATGAATAATATTCACCCACACACTACTATGACTATAAGTATGTTTAACTCTATATACTTTTTTAAAATCTATATTAGTAATCTTAAAATTCATTTCAAATAATATATATCTTAATCACTGAATCAAATTTTACTTCTTAGTAATAAATATTAATAATTATTTTTTCATTAAAGTCAGTTTAGGAAAGACACGACACGTCTAAAGAAAAAAAAAGAAAAATTGGGAAGAATATGTCTCTCTATAATTAAAATTCTGGAAGGTAAAAAAATAATAAATGAGATGAGATTTAAATTTCGGAAAAGAATGAAAAAAATTTATTTAAAATAAAAATTCATAAAAAAGCAATACTAACTGAAAAGAATTAAATTGAAATCAATTGTATGTTATTGTTTTCTAAGTGTTTTCTTTGTGTTTTTCTTTTTAATTAGAGCATTTTTTATATATAAAAAAAAAACGGATTTTTTGTTATAATATAGGTAAAAAAAGACAAAATATATTAATGGCAGTTATGCTTAACCCAGATTCTTACCCAAATGTTTAATAGTATATTAATTTAACATATTTTAATAATATATAATTGATTCTTGAAGTTGATTGAATTGTTCTATATAATATTTTTTAAAATTGATTACTAGGAGTGTCATCATTTGCATTGAATATAGGTATACTAAGAAGTACTGATGTATTGTATTTTTATATTATTCAAATTACGATAGTTAGGTAATTATTATCATTTTCATTGTTTCACGCACCTGATCGGACTTACATTTTATTATTCATTAAAGATTAAACAAAAACTTATTGTGAAAGTGAGTTTGTTACAAACTTAATTATATTTATTATGGTCCAATATGTACGTCTATAATTAATTATTCTTTTTCTTCTAATTAAAATCCATTTTAATTTAAAAAATAATAGGAAATGAACAAGTACGCTCTTTCTCTCTTTCATTTTCTTTCCTTCAATTCAATATTCATCTTCTTAAGAATCATTAAAAGAAACAAATATTAATATCTTGGTTTAAACAATTTTGATAAAAAAACATAATTAAAGAACAATTCTTGTGGTTTAAACTTTTACAGTATTGTTATTATAATGATTTTTTGATAATAGAAAAAACAAATTGGTTTGTTTTGTTAACAGATAAGAACGTAGGATACATAATCAAATGATACGTAAAATAAATTGTTTTAAGCCACTTTACAAAAATTCAAATTTCTTTAAATGTTTCACTGTGATATTTTTTACCGTAAATTCATCTATGAAATATTAAACACAAAATATTGTACAACTGCTCCTAAGGGTCCTTGTATCATCTAAGAGGCTTCTACATGCCTTCCAATGATCTTTAATTAATTGTCACCCTCTCAATTTTATTCGTATATTTTAATGAACAATTAGTACATGTACTAAACAATAAGTAGAAAGATAAGAATATAAAAAGAAATTAGCTTAATATAAAAATATTATTTTTTTATTATAATTTTATACATGCAATTTAGTGTAATAATACATATATCTTAAAGATGTGTTTTTTATTTTTTTTCAATTTTAATATTGATCGTAAGGTAATCTTCCCAGAAACTTCCTGAGTATGGTCTTTTTTTTTCAGTCGTTTTATTGCATTTAATAACGTTTTCGAAAAAAAAAAAATGAAAAAAAAGAAAAATAAGTTGAAAAACATTTAAAATATACTGGATTTCTACATTACATTCTCAGCTCCTCTCGTAGCACCCCATCCATTTTTCTTTCCTTTTTCGAAATAAATTTTTTTTATAAAAAAAAAGATACTTTTATTTATGGTAAGAAATCCATAAACAAAAAAGTATTAACTAATTAAAAAAATATTTGAAAGTTTTAATTTTTATTATTATTGTAATTTCGTTACTTTGTACTGAACATCTAATACAGAATGTATTTTTCAATATACTATAAAAAATTTTTTCAAAAGCTTGAATATTAATTGTATATGCTTCCATTAAAAAAAAAGTTTCAAATAGCATCAATAATATTGAAAGTTCATTACTTTGGGAAATAAGTTTTAGTCATTTAAATAAGTTTAAATACATATATATATATCTTATTAAATTTTTTACGATATATAATAGTATCAAATTATAATTATTTCTGTTTTAGTTATTTTTCGCAACTTTTAACTCCCATCTCATCTCATCTCATCTCATCTCATCTCATCTGATTTTTTAATATAAATAATCAAATCAAAATATTAAGATAACTTAATTTAATTTTATTTTCAACATCTGTCAAATAATAAATCACACAGATTAATATATAAACAAATCAAAGTTGAATATGAATAACATCTCAGATAAAAATTCTGATATTGATATTTCAGAAAATAGTTTAACAAATAAAAATACTATTTCTTCAAATAATTTAACTGATAAAGTTAATACCGGAAATTCAAATGATTATGCTAATGAAAAAATAGGAACTTCAGAACAAGTATCTACTTATGATTATACTCCAGAAGGTCTAACAGAAAGTCGTTACCGTAGATGGGCTAATTCTTTTAAGAGAGCCGAAGCTTCTCATGCTGATGATGGAAGTGTTTATGATAATGAAAGTACGCATTTGAAAAAGGCAATGAAATCAAGACATGTTGTTATGATGTCTTTAGGTACAGGTATCGGTACTGGTTTGTTAGTGGCTAATGCTAAAGGTTTAGCTTTAGGTGGCCCAGCTCCTTTAGTTATTGGTTATGGTTTAGTTTCTTTCATTACTTACTTCATGATCCAAGCTGCTGGTGAATTAGGTGTTACTTATGCTTCCTTGCCAGGTAACTTTAACGTTTATTTTGGTACTTTAGTCTCTAGACCTTTTGGTTTTGCAACTGTTTGGTTAGCTTGTATTCAATGGTTAACTGTTATTCCATTAGAATTAATTACTTGTGCTTTAACGATCAAATATTGGACAGAATCTGTTAATGGTGATATTTTTGTTTTAATTATCTATGTTTTCTTATTATTCATTCACATTTTCGGTGTTAAAGCTTATGGTGAAGCTGAATTTCTTTTCAATTTATGTAAAATTTTAATGATTGCTGGTTTCATTATTCTATCTATTGTTATTAATGCAGGTGGTGCTGGTAATGATGGTTATATCGGTGGAACTTACTGGCATAATCCAGGTGCTTTTGCAAGTGATAACTCTGCATCAAGATTCAAAAGTATTTGTTACATTCTAGTTACCGGTTATTTCTCTTATGGTGGCACTGAATTATTCGTTTTATCTGTTAACGAACAAAAGAATCCAAGAAAGTCCACTCCACAAGCTGCTAAACATTCTATTTACAGAATTTTAATTATTTATTTATTAACAATGATTTTGATTGGTTTCAATGTTCCTCACAACAGTGATCAATTAATGGGTGCTGCCGGTTCTGCTACACATGCTTCCCCTTACGTTTTAGCAGCTTCTTTACATGGTGTTAGAGTTGTCCCACATTTCATCAATGCTGTTATTTTAATTGCTCTTATCTCTGTTGCCAATTCTTCTTTATATGCTGCACCAAGAATGATGGTATCTTTATCTCAACAAGGTTTAGCTCCAAAATTCTTAAATTATGTTGATAGGGAAGGTAGGCCATTATACGGGATTGGTGTTTGTGCTTTATTCGGTGTTATTGGTTTTGCAGCAAGCTCAGACAAAGAAGAGGATGTCTTTACATGGTTAGCTGCTATTGCTGGTTTAAGTGAATTATTTACTTGGTCAGCTTTCTTCTTATCCCATATTCGTTTCAGACAAGCTATGGCATACCAAGGTAAGGATCTAAATGAATGTGGTTACTTATCAACAACTGGTGTATGGGGTTCGTGGATTGGTTTATTCTTCAACATATTAGTCTTCATTGCTCAATTTTGGGTTGCATTGGCCCCAATTGGTAATGGTGGTAAATGTGATGCTGAAGCCTTCTTTGAAAGTTATTTAGCTTTCCCAATTTGGTTGGTTTTCTACTTCGGTTGTATGTTTTATTTCAAGGACTACTTCTTATTAAATCCTTTAGGTAGTATTGATTTAGATTATTGTAGACGTATTTACGATCCAGAAGAGTTAAGAAAGGAAGATCTGGCTGCAAAGGAAGAGTTAAAGAGAAAGGGTATTCATGCTCAACTAATTGCATTCTTCTGTTAATCTACATGTATAATTATAGCATATATAACATTTTGTTGTTAAATTTTATAAAAGAACTAATCTAATGCATTTAATATATTAATTTTAATAATGAAACTATTGAATATTATTTAAAAACTGTATAATTTAAGTATTTATGATATAATTTAAAAGAGCTAATAATTGAGTTCATATTTATGTAATTTTGTTAAAGAAACATCGTTATAATAAAAACATTTATTAATATAAAATCTATAAGAATCGTTTATAAATAATGGGAAAAACATCACCCAGCATATTTTGATATGAAATAAATAGTTTGAAGCGTTAACTTCTCTGTTCTAATTAATATGATTTATCAACATATTTATTAAATTTAAATCCATTCTCTTGGAGTGGTGGTAGCCTTGATTAATCTTTCTTCTTCAGAACCTGGAGCTGGGTGGTTGTCGTATAACCAAGAAGCGTGAACTGGTAAAGTCATCATGATAGATTCGACACGGGAACCTGGGGTTCTTAAACCGAATTGAGTACCTCTGTCGTACATGATGTTGAATTCGACGTATCTACCACGTCTAATGGCTTGCCATTGCTTTTGTTCTTCAGTGAATTCCATGTCCTTTCTCTTAGCAACAATTGGGATATAAGAAGCGATCCAAGCATCGAAACCATCTTCACAGATCTTTAAGATTTCTTCTGGGTCTTTTTCGTTGTAATCATCAAAGAAAGTACCACCGATACCTCTGGTTTCACCACGGTGAGTGATGAAGTAGTACTTGTCAGCCCATTTCTTGAATCTTGGGTATAACTCTTTGTCATGCTTGTCTAAAGCATCCTTGTGGTTCTTGTGGAAGAATTCAGCATCTTCATCATATAAGTAAGATGGGGTTAAATCAGCACCACCACCAAACCACCAGGTTTGTGGAGTACCATCTGGGTTCCAGGTTTCGAAATAACGATAGTTTAAGTGAGTAGTTGGACAATGTGGGTTGTGTGGGTGGATAACCATACTTAAACCACAAGCAAAGAACTTAACACCATCAGCCTTTGGTAAACCGGTAGTTTCATCGATTGGTAAGTTTAAGTCTTTGTGATCGTTCTTCATGGCCTTGATAGCTTCTGGAGTTAAAGTACCGTGAACGACAGAGATGTTACAACCACCCTTTTCGATAGTAGTACCGTTTTGGATAACACAGGTTCTACCACCACCACCGTCGTTACCACGGGTCCAGGTATCAACGTGAAATTTGTTACCTTCTTGGGTTTCTAAAGCAGCAACAATTTCTTTTTGCTTACGGCGGATTAATTCTTCCATCTTTTGTCTAATAGACAAGTTAGCTGGATCAGTTGGAGCAGGCATCTTATTTTTAATATGTGTTTATTGAGATAGCTAAATGCTTGATGATTTTAGAAGTTAAAATTAAGTTAAAATAGAAAAAATAATTAATATAATAAATTAAAGAAAGAAATGTAAGTTTTATTCTACTTTTTTCAGTAAAATGTTCCCTCTTTTTATATTAATTAATTTGAAATCTTGAAATTTTGAAATTAAAATTAATTAATATAATATGATATCGAAAAGTTATAAAATTGAAATTGAAATTGAACTTGAAGTTAGAGTAAAACAAGTGGAGAAATCAATACAATTAACTGTTTAATTGTAATATTGATGCGTAAATGAAAATATGTATTAATATGTATTTTTAAATTGAATTAAGAAATGGAAAAAAAAAACTTTGACAAATTCACTACAAAGATATTCAAACAATTGACTTTAATCGAAAAATAAAACAAATTGTAGAGTAAACGAGAATAACTAAAATATAAAATATTTTAAAAATTTCTATTTTACAAATTACAACAAACAAAGAAAAGAATATGGTGATATTATACGTTAAACGAAGAACTTTTTTTTTTGCATTACTAATTTTTTTTAAATTTCTTCGGTGTTTTAATGAGAAAAAAAAAATAAAAAGATAATTTTACGAATACAAAGGCAATTAATGTAAAACAATGTAAGAAAAATAAAACATTCATGATAATATTCTCAACAAATACAATAAATTTACATTTTATAGTAATACTAATTATATCAAGAATTAGAAATTTTCTGAAAAATTTACTTTAAAATGATTTTATTATGTTTTTTATATCTATCTTTATAAGATTCACCATATATTGTATAAACATTTGCTTTCTTGATAACTGATAACTAATTTAAATATAATTTTAAATTAGAGGTAGTTGAATTAAGATTTAAAAATTATTTTGTTATATTTTGTATTCAAAATACGTGAAAACTGAAATGATTTTTTAATAATTGTTCAACAGTATAACAAAAATTAAAAAATGTTTACACATACAATTTTACCCTTAATTAACATTTTCTTAGTTGTAATTTTTTTATAGTTCTTAATTATATCATATAAAATAAATTAGTGTCTTTTCGACCATTGTTGTACCATAGTAATTATTTTTTTTGTTTCGAGTTTTTAGCAACTATGATTAGATCTGGTTTATGCATTTAATTTATTAATAGTAAAAGCCAGTGTGTTTGAATTTTTCCATAAGGTTGACTTTAAAAATATGAAGATTAAATTATTGACACTTTCAGATGCTAATAAAATAAATGTGTATAGCGATTACACTGAAAATTTGTAGTGTTTGAGATTGAATCTGTTTAAAAATTTAGTTAGTTATTTATTTTATGGTTCTCTTATTTATTAAACGAGATAGCTAACATGCGGTATTTTTTCGTAGCAGAATTTTATTTAAACGAAAATAAAGGCTTGAATCGCATAAAAAATTAAGGGCTATGTTGTTTTTTTTTTCTAATCAAAAATAAAAGCAAAAGTAAATTTAAATTAATTTAGAGAACGAGTAAGATTACAGGCTAGATTTTAAAGTATGTATATATGTTTGTTCATTGTTGTTGAGAATTTTTAAATTTTATTTAAACGAGATTTAATCTTTGTTTATATTTAAAAAAAAAAATTAAAACTGAAAATATTTTTAAGGGAGTTTTATAACTTGCTTTCTCATTCTTCGCTGTTAATCTATTTTTAATCATATTTAATTTTTTTCAAGATTTAAAGAAATTTATAATTATGCAGAACTGAAAAAAAAAAATGCATAAAGAGGCAATCAAGCATTTCAATAAAAAAAATTCGTTAACTTGTAACGAAAATATAAAAATAAATATTTTAAAAATAGATATTTAATTTGAATTAAGAATTGCCCGTCATCAAATAGAATGTGCAAATTATTTATTTGAATCTATTACTGTTTATTTTTTTCATTTAATATATAATTTTGATTCCGTTTTTTCTAAAAATTACGATGTATGAATTCAACTAAATTTTCAATATTGATTTCAATTGGAGAGCAAAATAATTTAAAATATTAAGTATTTTTAAGTTTGTAAGATAAACGATATATTTTGATTATAATTTGATTTTTACAATTAAACAGCAATTCTTATTAACTATTATACTTATAATATTTAACCTCCAAATAATGATATTTCACTTCAAAAAAAAAATAAACCGGAAATTACAAACTGATAATCGAATGGTTTGAAATATATTAAAGTTAAATATTGTCAGATAGTCATAAAACTTTGTTAAAAATTATTACTGTGAGTCAATACAGTTCATTTAGATAAACAAGTTTTTTTAGAATATCGTAAACAGATCTACTCAAGTATTAGAAGCTTCAATAAAAGTTATAAATTTTTTTAAAATAAAAAATATTTGTTATTAATATACATTTTACAAAACATTTGATCAAATTCGTAAAATTGTAATAATTTCTTATTTTATAATAAGTAAAACTGTGTTTATTTTTTTATTCAAATAGTTATCTTATTTGAGAATTGTTTTGATTTTTAATTTTTTTTATTCAAAATTCATTTTCAGAAAGAAAAAAACCCAATCGAAACAAAAAGTAAATTTTGAAATTTAAACTAATAATAACTAATAATGTTACATGTGATCAACCAAATAATGAACAAATAATATATAATATTAAATAATAAAGATAATTAAGGTTCTTTGTTAACCCCAAAAAAATCATCAAAAAAGGATATATCCATTCAACTGGGAGAAAAATAAATGAATTTTGGGAATGATCTGAAACAAATCTAATATAATTTATATTTCGTAAATGATTGATTAGGAAATAAGTTGAAATTTTTAATTTAATTAATTTAAAATTAACTTTACATTTAATGGATTGAATATAATTTATTATTGTTATTCATTTAATCCAACAGGTTCAATCTTGTTAATAAAACCACAACAAAGCTTAAGCCTTCGGTTATATTTAGTGTCTTAGAAAGCGAGCTTCAGTAATTATGTTCTAGATACTAATAAGTATCAAGGGTGGATATTAGCATGGATCATGTTTTTAAATCAAGTGCAATAATTTTAAATTAATAACATTATTATGATTTATAATTATTGCATCGATTGCTTAATATAACTTTTTACTATCAACGGGAATGATTCTTAAATCAAAGATTAATTAATTTTGATAAAGAAAATTCTTAAACATCAGCCAATTTAATTATAAAATTAACAAATCAATAAATATATACAGTAAGTTTTATTTATTTATATTATAATATATAGTTAATTTTTAAAAAAAACCTTTAAGACCTATATAATTTTTGTTACTTTCTTTTCTTTACATAACAAATGACTATATTAATTTGTGACACTGTAAAACACCGCTATATGATTATTTTTTTTTTTGTAAAATCAAGACATAATATATGTACAACAATAGAAATCTAACGTTTTCCAAATTAACTGAAAACATCAGAGTTCTTTTATTAAGGTAAAATAATTTAATTTTATCTAATTCGAACTCGCAATACTAATTTCTTTTAGTGGGTGTACTAGATTTTCGATCCTTCTGTAAATTATCATGAAGAGAAAACGGGATAACGGGAAAGATATCTGTTGAAGGAATAAAGAATATAAGATTTAATAGATTTTTTAGTTTTATACTAAGTAAATAGCAGCAATATTAAAAATTTTCATTTTCCTATCTAAGAAAAATTTATTTTAACGCCATAGTGCACTATTTACAATATTTTGAAAAGAATTAAATAAAAAAAAAAATATGGAAAACTAAATAGCATCAAAAATAAAAGACAAAAACAGTGAAAATTACCACTTTAGTATACAAATAAGATTTATAGTATTTTTTTACTACAAATACAGTATAAACTATCAAATATTTAATTAGTTAAAAAATTATTATACATATTATTCCGTTTATTAAATTCAATTATTTTATAACCTTAAGAACTTTTTAGTTTTGTCCTAGGAATTTTAACTTACAATTAATAAATTATTTTACTTTATTTTTATTAGTATTCAATTATTTGCCTTTTTTTCTTTTTCTTTTTTTATTACCATCTAATAAAAACCTGAGAAAGACAAACAAAAAAAAAATAATCGCTTGATTAGTATAAATTTTATTGTAAAAATAAATATATAAAGCCGACATCTCTTCTTATTATGTAAATATCATGCTCAAGCAATAAAATCTATTGACTACAGCCTTGTAAAATTTTAAATTTAAAAAAAAAATTCTTTAGAAGTAAATGTAAAACGAATATGATCGTATTGAAGTTGCGTACAAAGTAGATTAACTTTTCATTAATAAAAGAAATTTTTAAAAAAAAAAATATTAATTTAAATTTCTTTCTAACATAAAAAATTTTATTAGATACCCTATTCAACTTTTATTACAAATAATACAAAAATCTTTACGCAAATTGCAATGATAATTTAATTTAGTATTTCTTATTAAACAACATTTTTACATTAAAATTGTTGTACAAGCATCTTTATTTATTAACAAAATGTTTTTTTAAAATTTCGCATAATAAATTGAATATTTTCTTTTAAAATATAGTGTAAGAGAAGAGAAAAGAAAATTAAAAGATTTATTAAAAATTGCTTTTTAATCAGTAAAATTTTAGTGCGTAAGAATTTAATAGAATTAAATTAAATTCATAATAATTAAAAATTTGTTGTCTGGGAGATTAGTCAATCACTTGATGGAGGAAGTTTTATCTTTTTAAAATAAAATATTATAAAATATTTTATTTTCTTCAAAGAATCAATTGAGAAATTATAATAATGAATACTAAAAAAAATTACTTTGAAAGATATATCAATAAAAACCCTTGAGAACAATGCCAATCTTTATTTTTAATAAAATTTCGATATTGTTACTTAAAATTACTTAAAAATTTGTTAGAACATTAATAAAAATTATTAAAAATTAATATATTGATTGTGCTCATTACCTTTTATAGAAAACTACGAATATCTTTTTACCACAATAAAATAATATCGGTTACGTACGATTTTTATCAAATTTTTTTTTATATTTAAAATTAAACCTACGAAAAATTCTAATAAAAAGAATAAAAAAATAAACCAAACAAGAAAGTTTTAAAACACATTAATATTTATCTATTTCTTATTAAAATATTTCTAAAATCAGTAAGAATATCTCATACTTAATAAATTTTTATTATTCTGATGTTTTATTTCGGATACAATTGATTAAAAATTAATTAATAATAAAATTTTTTAATTTAATGATAATGATTTTTTTTCTTTTTTTACAGAAAATTAATTAAATTTTTTTTCTAAATCCTGATAAATGTCGTACAGAGTTTTGATTACATTTTTCTTTTTTTGTAAATTTTTTTTTTATCCCATATAGTGGTAAATTAATACATTCCAAGCATAATTTTCTTGTTGTTGTTTAAGTAAATACGTACAACGTTTTATATATCAATAAAATAGATAGAAAAAATAAAAAACTTGATTAAGTGGTACAAGATCATTCTATCAAATTTATATATATATATATATATATATATATATATTTTTTTTTTTTTATTATCATTTTATACTGCTGTTTTTCTTAAAATTCCCCAGATATATATTATATTGTTAATATTTCCTTTTGCATTATTATTAAAATATTATCATTATAATCTATAAAGTTTATTAATTAATATTTATTTTACGATATTACAAGCTTTTTTATATAAATTAAATATTTCAATAAGAAATAATTATATTTCATATACATTTTAATGTTAGCATTCAATAATAAATTTGGCAAATTTGTCAGTTTGTCTTATTAAAACAAATTTATTTAATTTTATTAAACTTTAAAATATTCAATTTTACCGTATTAAAATCAAAGCATCTATTTAATATTTTATTTTTTATTATTCTTTCTTTATTCTTTTCTCTACTTTAATATTGTTAATAATAAGTTAAAATGTGTTTAAAACTCTGTAACTGCAAAACTTTGTTTTCGAATTTTCGTTATTATTATCTCATTTAATCTTTTTGATTAAATATCAAACCAAAAAAATATTATTATTTTAAGTTAAAATATATTTCATATATATATAGATTTATAAAAAGTGTATCATATCAACAAAATTAATCGCATTAATTTAATAATTACATATATATTAAGAAATTTCAATTAACTAACTAATTAATTAATTACTAAACTAAAATTACAACAGTTAAAAGTATCTATATTCTGAATATTAATAAAAATAATCCAATCAATAGATTAATCAATTAAATATATTCTAATAAATCATAATGAATTATATAAAT
The DNA here is from genome assembly GCA_030573835.1 of Tetrapisispora taiwanensis (nom. inval.). Taxonomy (NCBI): domain Eukaryota; kingdom Fungi; phylum Ascomycota; class Saccharomycetes; order Saccharomycetales; family Saccharomycetaceae; genus Tetrapisispora; species Tetrapisispora taiwanensis (nom. inval.). The sequence goes on from JAJMDZ010000005.1 coordinate 426,991, forward strand.
GTTGGTCAAGAACTGATTTCAAATGATGATCAGTTTCAATATCAAAATATTCAATTACAAAGTTTAGATCTTAATTCTGAATACTTCAAGAAAAAAATACCAACTTTATTACCTTCATTACAAGGTCAAACAAATGATGATAATTTTATGAAAAGAGCTTTAAATAAAGATCTTTTTTCAAAAATAAATACAAATTTTGGTTCAAATAATAAATTTTTAGAATATAATGATTTATCTAAAAAATATAATAATAATAATATGCATATGGATTATTTTGTACTTCCCAGTAATAAATTATCACCTTCCTACAGTTATGCAAGTTCAGCAGTTGAATGTTATTCAGTAACACCTCAATCATTAGCTACACCTATGAGTTTAGGAATGAGTAATAGTTCTTCAAATTCAATATCATCAACATTATCATTAACATCATCAAATTTACCAATTGATTTTTTAAAAGGTATATCACCTGAAACTTCAAATACACAAATTAATCATAATATTCCAGTCGTCTTAAGAAATTCTGATAATATTCAAATAGATAGTGTAAACATAAAAGGAAATAAAACAAATAATAAGACAAATATAAAAAAGATTAAAAATAAAGTTACTGATAAAAAGAAGAATAAGAAAAAAATAACGAAGAAGAATAAAACAAAGAAATTAAATGCTGGCAAAAAGAAATCAATAAGTAAACTTGAAGAAGACGTAAAGAAATTAGTTGAAATCAATGATATAAAAGAAGAATCTAAATTTAAAAGAAAATATGTTTGTAAAGTTTGTTCTAAAGGTTTAACTACTTCAGGTCATTTAGCAAGACATTATAGAATTCATACCGGTGAAAAGAATTATCCTTGTTTACATGATGGTTGTGGTTTAAGATTTAGTAGACATGACAACTGCATGCAACATTATAAAACACATATGAAAAAAGAGAAATAATAATAATTTGTTTCAATTGTTATAATTATGAACAAAGGCTATACAATTAATTGATATACAAATCGGGGTTTTGTCTTGGGTAAAATAAATGAAAAACCAAAAGTAAACATAGAGATGTCGTTTCTAGTTGCTTATATAATATATATAATTTTAATAGATTCAATAAATTAAAAATAATATTTTAATAATTAAAATATTTTTAATGTTTAGATTAAGCGATATAGAAATATTATTATCTTTAGAATTGTCACCTTTATTTTTTTTCCCGATTTTTTCAAGAACAATATGAAAAATTAAAAGGTGGGAAATTTTTCGGTACAATTTAATTCCCGACTTCAAAAATCTGTAAACGCCACTTATAACTCATATATAGAATTATCGTTTTAAATTAGTAGTCAAGTATTTAAAATTCAAATAAATTGATTTCAATTCAAACCTTTTAAGAACAAAAAGGTAATTAAGAAAAAAAACATATTCGATAAAATGGTAGAAAATGGAAACCAACGTGCACAAACTGAGGAAGAAAGAAGAGAAGTGAGAGAGAGGTTAAGATTATTATTTCAATCATTTAATAATAGTTCAAATAATGGTAACAGATCTAATGATACAATTTTATTACAATTACTCTCTGAATTGATCCCAGAAGACTTGCAAAATGAATGGTTCGAATCTATGAATGATACAAAAGAAAAAGGTTGTCCTGAAAATTTTATTAGTTCATTGCCAAGAGTTAGTATTAATGATGTATTCAGACAAGAAACAGGAAAAAATAAAGAAATTAAAGTGAATGATTTGAATTGTTCAATTTGTTATTGTAAATACACTGATGATGATTATCCTTTGATTGCTCGTTTACCGCATTGCGAACATCATTTTGACTATGAATGCATATCAATTTGGTTAAGTAAAAACAAGACTTGCCCAATTTGCAGAGATGATTTAATGTCGCATAAACAAGTAATTGATACATCAAATGTCGAATTAGAAGAAGATTGGGGAATGTATGGTTAATCAAACAAAATATTTTTCTGCAGCAGAAACATAAAAATTACTTATTACGGCTATTAGTCTAATTGATGTAAACAAAAATAACTTAAACATTAGAACTAAGATGATAATAAAAATATATAAATCCAATTATTATATGGATATTATTGAAGACCAAATAGATAGATAAACACAATACCAGATATCTGAATCAAGATTAAATTTACATATTAAAAAATAATATTCCTTAATTTCATTTCTTGAAAAAAATAATAATCATTTATAGAAAATTTGCATTTACATTCATTTATATACCATTACGACAAAATTTTTTTTTATAAATATTTATTTTTTCTAATAGAGTTACAAAATATGATATATTTATATTTTCTAAACTTATTATTTTGTGAGGTTTAACATCTCCAATTTTTTTGTTTTTCAGTACTTTCTAATCGTTGGTGGCTCTCTTTGAAAAATGAAAAACTAAGATATCCCTTAACCATTAGAATAGTAATACTATCTATAAGTAAAATAATTATCTTAATTATCGTATTATATAATAAACATATTTAATTTAATCTTTTATATATATATTTTCATTTTTTAATTGACAAAAAATCCTTGTTTTAAAGCAATAGATAATATAATTCTTTTCATTCTTTAAATTTTGAAGATTGAAAAATGATGCATAGACCACCTCGTCTGCAGAATTTCAGTAACGATGTCATTTTGAAAATTTAAGATTAGTACTATTTGGAAAATGACACAAAAGTTTAAAATAAAAATAAGGGAATTCTTAATTAATGGACAATCAAAAGTTCTTTAAATAAGTTAATTATAACTTATATAAATATATTAATATTTATAATTTTACAAAATGTTTTACCTTTTTAATCTTAATATTTAAATTGTTTTCGAATTTAAAAATAATTTTATATTAATGAATATAATTCTAATTAAGTTTTTAACAGATTGAAAAAAAAAAAAAATTTTTATCTATTGTAAATGATCATTTAATTAAATATCAGTTTACATTTTTTTAAAACCTAATAAAATAATTAATACATATTTATATATATTTGTTCAAAATTTATGTTTTCATATAAAGAGTTTAATATTTTAAAATTTAATATTGAGTATACTTATTCATTAACTATAAAGATATAATTCAATTTCATTAAAAAATTCAACTATATCTATAAGCTAAAAGAAAAACCAACCCAGATACTTTGGTACGTTTCTATAGATATCGTTGATAATATGAGTAACATAGATTTTGAATTTTCTAATTTTCACACACTGTCTGTCTATGAAGCAATATCATTTTTCTATACTGATTCAAGTAAAGGTTTGGACTATAATAGTGTTCAAGATATAAGGAAAATTACGGGAACAAATACAATCGGAGATGAATCAAAAATTAACTATAAAGAAATGATATTGCATCAATTATGCAATGCTATGATATGCGTGTTGATAGTTTCACTAATTATCTCATTCGCTATTCGTGACTGGATCACTGGTGGTGTTATTACCGGTGTTGTTGGTATCAATGTTATTATCGGTTTATTCCAAGAATACAAAGCTACAAAAACTATGAATTCGTTAAAAGCATTATCATCTCCAAATGCTGTTGTTATTAGAAATGGTCAAAGTGAAACTATCGATTCCAAGGAAGTTGTTGTGGGTGATATCTGTATTGTTAAAGTTGGTGATACAGTTCCAGCTGATTTAAGATTGATTGAATGTAAGAATTTTGAAACTGATGAATCGTTATTGACAGGTGAATCGTTACCAGTGTCCAAGGAGCCTGATGACGTCTACGACAAGGAAGCAGACATTCCAGTTGGTGATCGTCTAAATCTGGCGTTTTCCTCCTCCACAGTTGTCAAAGGTAGAGCCAGGGGTATTGTAATCAAGACTGGGTTGAACACTGAAATCGGTAAGATTGCTAAATCTTTACAAGACGACGATGGATTAATCTCTCGTGATCCAAGCAAGACTTTTTTCGGCAACGCTTGGAAGACGATCAAGGACAGCACTGGTGCGTTTTTAGGTGTTACGATTGGTACACCATTACACAGGAAGCTGTCTAAGTTAGCTGTGCTATTATTTTGGGTTGCAGTTTTATTTGCGATTGTGGTCATGGCGTCTCAAAAGTTCGATGTTGACCGTGGTGTTGCTATCTATGCTATCTGTGTTGCGCTATCTATGATTCCATCGTCCTTAGTTGTTGTTCTTACTATCACGATGTCGGTAGGTGCTGCAGTGATGGCGTCCAGAAATGTCATTATCCGTAAGTTAGATTCTTTAGAGGCATTGGGGGCAGTCAACGATATTTGCTCGGACAAGACTGGTACATTGACCCAAGGTAAGATGGTAGCCAAACAAGTTTGGATTCCAACATTCGGCACTATCCGTGTAGGAGACTCGAACGAGCCATTCAACCCGACATTAGGTGAAACTGAGTTTATTCCAGGGTTCTCTCCATTCGAGTACTCATATAATGAAACAGAAGATGTCGGTATCATCCAGTCATTCAAAGAGAAATACTTCAACAGAGAGCTTCCAAGCAAACTAGACAGTGAGTTATTCAAGCAATGGCTAGAGGCTGCATCTCTGGCCAATATTGCTACTGTATTCAAGGACAAAGAAAGCAACGTGTGGAAGGCACATGGTGACCCAACCGAAATTGCTATTCAAGTATTTGCAGCCAAGATGGAGCTGCCTCGTTCTGTGTTAACGGGTGAAAACTTTGGTGGTGATGACAGCGAAAAGAACAATGAAAAACACAAGGACAATGAGATATTATTTGAACATTATGCGGAATATCCGTTCGACTCTACAATCAAGAGAATGTCAGCTGTGTACCACTCCAAGCTCGACGAAACCTATGACGTGTACACCAAGGGTGCGTTTGAG
>JAJMDZ010000006.1:0-29422 GCA_030573835.1 Tetrapisispora taiwanensis (nom. inval.)
TATTTTATATATATTATATAGAAAAAGAACAAGTTTAATCTGATACTAAATAATATAAAAAGATCCGAACTCTGCGCTTCCCATCCGAATATAACTTAATATAATAGTCTGTCTTATTTCGTCCACTATTATATTCCGTCACAAATCCGAAGTTATATTAATCTGAATTTCCGTCGTTGTAATAAACCATATTACAATAGAACAGATTAAAAAATAATGTCTTCATATTTTATTAGTTTTACATTTTTTTGATATTATAAATCCCAATAATGCGAGCAATAGTTTTAGAAATATTTCAAAAATTATAAGGTAAATTCTTTTAAATTTTTTAATACTATTGAGACCAAGTTTATTAGAATTGATGAAATAATAATTTACTTTCTCAACAAAATTCCAACAGGTATAAAGCGCACATAAAATCAAATTAAATCGGTAATAATTTTTTCAAAGTTTTATATAAGGCCTAAAACTTTAAGAAATTTCACAGCTAATAATATGCCAACCTTCAGAATTAATAAGCTAAATTTAAATGACAACACTAATATTGTTACAAATTCTCATGTAGAAGTCAATGAGAATAATACATTTCAAAACATTATTTATAAAGAAACCGAGTATTATGAGAGAGTAATTGAATATGAACTAGAGATTCACAATTTGAAATAATATATATGCATCTTCATGCCACTTGGATTTACAATTCAAAGAATTTCTAACTCCAATCTAAGTAGGTAAAAATAGAATCAATTCACTGTAAGTGTGCTAATATTATCTACAATTCATCAACAGATAGCATATTTATGATACCAGAATATTAGAAGTGACTTTTGTTAAACGCCGAAAAGGCTGGTATTTCTTAGTAAATAAAATATTGTATTCAATTTATCAAACAAGCTGATTCGATAAAAATTAATCTTTCTTGTTATAGTCTTTCAAAAATAAAAATTACAAAAATAAGATATAATTTCTTTTTCATATAAAGATAGTCGATAAAATAAATCAATATTGTTATTTTTGAATAGATGATTGCATTTCTAATTTAAAGTTTATATTGTGATATATTATAATATTCATTTAAGTAATCCCTGTTTTACTGAATTATGAGATTATCTCGCTGGTTCTTTTGCATTGAGCAATAGCATAATCATTAAATCTATTCATATTTATGGGTGTTTATATAACAATTTCATAAGAACACATTTACCATACATCGACACCGTCAAAATATGCTATGCATTCTAAGACATATTAAACCATTACTATTTAGCTGTAATCTTAGTAGAATCTTGTCAGTCAATAAGATAAATTTACCACCCAGTTCTCTTTAATAAGATGATTAAAACCGATAGTACCATAATACTTGAAACATTTATTGATTATTGTCTCTAATATCTCTAAAAATCCGATACATACGAAATATAATCTATATTCCGTTTGTTTAAGCACTTATAGTTCTATTCATTCTTATATTGTCAAATAAAATAACAATTAACAAACATCAATATTAACTAAGTTGTAAAATGCATATATTAAATACTTTAACGTTTATCATTTTATACGTAAAATACTTTCATAATTTTTCACAATGAAAAATTTTTTGCAATTTCTGTGTGATGAGATGAGCCAAAAATTTTATTCAACAGTTTCATTGAGGTGGATCTAAAGTTTGCTAAGGATCTTTAATATTGTTATAATATTTTGGAAAGAACTATTTCTTTGATCAATCTGTTGAAGTTCATAAATAAAAAGAATTCTATTTGTATTTGTTCAGTTAAAATTCCGGAAAACGAAAGCTTGTAAGGACAAACCTAATCATTCAATCAAATTCACAAAATCATATAACAAAATGGGTTCCGAATCTAAATCAGAAGATAACTACGATGCTAGAATGCCAGCTGTTCTTCCTTTTGCTAAGCCATTAGCTTCTAAGAAATTAAACAAGAAAATTTTAAAGACTGTTAAGAAAGCTTCCAAAGCCAAGAATGTTAAAAGAGGTGTAAAGGAAGTCGGTAAAGCTTTAAGAAAAGGTGAAAAAGGTTTAGTTGTCATTGCTGGTGATATTTCTCCAGGTGATGTTATCTCCCATTTACCAGTTTTATGTGAAGACAACTCTGTTCCATACGTATTTATTCCATCTAAGCAAGATTTAGGTTCTGCTGGTGCCACAAAGAGACCAACTTCTGTTGTTTTCATTGTTCCAGGTAGTAACAAGAAGAAGGAAGGTAAAGCCAAAGAAGAAGAATACAAAGAATCTTTCAATGATGTCGTCAAGGAAGTTGAAAGTTTATAATTGATCTTAATATGATGGTAATATTTACATTTACAATAAGGTATTGTAATTGTAGATTTAACTGAAATTAAAATTAAATTATAACGAAAAAAAATTGGAAAAAAAAATAATATAAACATACTAAAACACTAAACAAGATAACTAAGTTGTCCTTGTGTGCATACTTTTAGCAAGGTCATAATACCAATCATATATTACCTTATTATTAGTCTTAGTTGTATAACGTGTATAATAAAAAATAAATTACATCTGTATTAATTAATATCAAAGTATTATAGTTCTATTTCTATTTTTCTAGACATAAAAGAAATATATATATATATACATCAAGAAATGAAATAAAAATTCACTATTTGATGTATATTGTTTCAATTCAGTATATTTTGATCATCTTGTACTTTGGTTTTTCAAGAGCGGATGAAATTGAAAACTCAATAATTTAAATCAATAATAAATTGAAACCTATCTAAAAAGACCTTTTAGATTTAAGCACCTTACTGAAACAATTATAATTATTCATAGAAATATGATAAGTTAATTGAATTGAAAGTAATAGCTATAATACCACAATGGCAGTTAAGAAAAGAAGCAGAAACGCTGATGAAGTGAAAGTAACTAATCTATTTAAGAAGAAGAAAATTGCATTAAATGAGAAAGAATCTACAGAAGTCCAAGATATTTGGCGAATGTTGAATAAAATCAGTATAACATATGAGAACTCAATTAAAGATATTAAAAACAGTTCTGTATTTGTTACAATTACAGACTCTTATTCTGACACAGATATAACAAAATGTGTTGAAGCTCTTCATGAATATATTGATAAATCGAAACTTAAGGTTTTTTTGTATTCTGAAGTCAAGTATGTTGTATTAAAAGATTTTAACCTTATAGATTTTTGTTTAACAATGACCGTATTATTTGCATTTAAAAACAAGCATTGGGGATTAAAAACTAATTCGAATTTTTTTTTAATTACGAAAGACTTGGATATAAGAGGTACTTTTTATTTACCAGACAATGCATTATTATTAGAAGATAAAATTGATGCAAACAATTCATTTCATAAGATTAAAAAATCAATGTTATCAAATATTGAGCATTTTCAAGAGTATCACATATCAGAAGGTAAAAACATTCTAAAATTTATGAATTCCTTAGCCAAATTTTTAATAGGTTCTAAATTTTCAAAAAAACCAGGCATCCCTAAAACATTTAGAAAATCATATATAAATTATTTGACACTATTGGAGTTAAATTTAACTGAACTGGCCCTTGATCCTTCGATGTTATACAATATCGAGAAATTATCAGCCAAAAATAAACCACTTCTCGATGAATCCAAAAATAACATTTTGGAATTCTCAAAAGAATTGCTAAATTATACAAAAGGTTTACAAAACCCAAAATCTGATACCAATGTTGATGATCAATCCAAAACCACATCCGTTAAAGAAGGTGACGTCAATATTCAAAATAGAAACAAAACAAATAATGGGTTTACAAAATCTAGCTTTATGACACAAGAAGAAATTAAGGATAATTGTATAGCGACGGTTAAAGCAGGTTTAGATCAAGTTAAATCTAAATCACCTTATGATATTATGAAGGTTTATATTAAATGTCCAAAACAAAATTACATTGATATAATATACCAAAGTTTGAATGACTTAAGAACAAAAAGTAATTGTAATATAGTTGTATTACATTTAAATAATTTACATGAATCTAATGATTGGTTTAATAATTTAGATTTACATAAATATACCCAATCAGTTCAGAATCCTCATCCTAGTACAGTTAGAATTGTGAGTATCGGAGGGGTTGGTGAACATATATTAATTGCGTTCCAAATGATTTTAGATATATTAAATAATTAAATATATATAAATATATTAAAATTATAATATTTTACAAAGAGACATGGTTTACAAATTATATGTTTGTTTTGTTAAAACATTTTATAACACAATTAAATTGAAAAAGAAATGTGTCAATATGCATCCTAATTCATTTACTTTTATTGTTGCATTCCTACAATGAAACTTCTTTTAGACTGGCATTTGTTAATGAGCGTTATCAAAATAAATTTCATTTATTTCCCAACCGGTAAATTCTTCGTTATTATTAATTTTGAAAAATTGATATGTTTAAAAATAGTAATAAATTTGATTTGATTTGATTAAAACATTATTGATGATCTATTTCTTAATTTATTTTAAAACAACATTTGAATTATAATAATAAGTGTAATAATATCAGTGAAAATTATCTAAAAAGATAAATAAACTATTAATAATTAATATTGTAATATAAAGTAAGAAAGTATTAGTCTTTCTACAAAAACTTTTATGCATATTGTCTAATTAAATATTATTTTTAAAAGATAATGTTTAAAACAAACGATAATAAATCTAAAAGAAGATCATTCTTCTTTTTTGGTAACAATAATGAAAGTCCTATACCTAAAGGCACAACATCTAATAAAAATATAAAAAATGCATCCAGTAATTCATCTAATAAAATTAATAAACCATTAAATAAGGAACCCCTACGAAATCAAATTACAGAACAAAAAATAAATAACGAACGACAAGCAAGTTATGGGAAACTAAAACCTGTTATTAATAAGATGAATTCAAACTATTCGGACAAAGGTGATAATAATGATAATGGAATAATCTCAAGAAATGTAGAAGCATCGAATCAGACTGTTCATACTTCAGGAACGATAATGGGAAGAAGACCTCCTCCTCCAAAACTAGACATGGAGAGTATAAAAGGTTCTATTATCCGTAATTTTGATGTAAATAAAAGAATTAAAAACCAAAAATATGAAAAGGGTAACACACAAAATAACAATAACAATGCATTAGATAAAAATTATTATAACGAAGAACTACAAGGGAATACAAACTATCCTAGCCATAACAGACAAAAATCAGAAGCTGAAAAATTAGTCGATGATATTGATAATTTTTTAATCGAACACAAAGAACAAAGTAAAAGCCCTTCTGTATCCGTTGATATGGACGGAGATGAACAAATAACCTCTCCTATTGAGGCACTATCACTAGTTATCCAAAAGACAAATTGGTCGACGAAAAATCTAAATGCTGATGGTGAGGCCGACTCGAGAGCAGGTACCACTTTTGAACAGGGCATAGATGTTAATTACGATGGAGATTCTACTAAAATGTCAGCCATGATATCAGTGTCTGATTCTATAGCTGACAAATTTTCATTCGACAACACCATTCCTGAGTCCTTTAAGAGTACAGTACAAGATCGACCGAACAATTTTGATACATCAAACAGTCATTTAATCATTGGAAGTGACGTAGAAATCTCATCTGATGATTCAGATTATGAAAACAGATCGGAAACATATAGCGCAAATATAAATAGTGAAAATATTGATGATAATGGGAGTATTGATGATAATTTGATTAAAAATTATGAAAGGTCAGTAGGCAGCAGCTCAGTTGGAATCGAATCGCAAAGTTCTCAGAAAAAAGTATTCCGAGTTGTTAATGATGATAAAGTTAATTTTAATTTTAATTCTGATAATGACGATTCAGATACAGAGTCAGAATCTGATTCTGCATCAGCTTACCGTTATAAAAATAATCCATTTTTTAATGGCCTATCTCAAGAATCAATTAACAATCAATCAAAATTTGAAAACAACAGCAACAACTTCTCAGATGTTAACGTATCTGATAAAAATTCAAATTTTAATAATGAATTTGAAGATAAAAATAGCTTCACATTTCCAGCAAAAGAGAATAATAGTGCAGAAACTAATGAATTCCATGAGGATAGTTTCAGTGTAGAGAAGCCATTATATAATGGTGGTGAATATTTAGATAACTTTGAAAATAATGATGAAATATTAAACAAATCACTGGAAATTGATTCTCCAGTTTCTTCTTTAACTGAGAAGAACCGTCAAGAAATGAATTCTTTATCTACATTTGATGATAAAAATTCAAGCTTAAATAGTAATTTAAATGCTAGATTCGCTATAAAGAGAGAAACAAATGTAAGTTTGGTTTCAGGTTATGTAGAAGAGGTTAGACTAAAGTATAGCAAGACTTCTAATTTTCTACAGGCGCCTCCAAATCTACCTTTAAGTTTGAAGCAAAAAAATAACATTATAAGACCACAAAATATGAAAGTCAGATTAAGAACAAGTTCTAAACAAGTTGGTATTAAACATGGTAAGATGAAGACAAAATTATTGACTTTAGAAACCATTAATGATGAATCTAAAGAAAGTAGGAGCAATAATGATTTAGTTAATCATACAAAAGAATTCCACAATTTCCTTAATAGACGTGATGATATGTCTGAAAATTCAGATACTAACGGCAAAAGTGATGCTGAGAGTTATCTAAAAGATATACCTGGTGATAATGCTTATAATAGTGATGATATATTTGAACCATTAAGAGAAAAGAATAATAACAATAATGATTTAACAAGATCGAACACGACAACTAGTTATTATACCAAAGTTAAACAAAAAAGAGAAAGAACAGGAACATTGGTTAATGATTATTCAAATTTACATGACTTACCCACAAATATTGACATTCAAGATTACTTAGATAGCAATTTAAAAACAGTTGACGATACCGAAAATACAGACAATGCATTAGAGCCATTCATTTCCGTTGGCGGCTTACATATAACTAATCCAGATTCTGATTCTGAATAAAAAAAATATAGCCACGAAAAAATATTAATTTTATTAATAAAATATATATTTAATTGAACATTTTTATTATAGATGATAAATAAATATTTTATACACTACAATTGCATCAGATGCACTATAAATTTTTTTGTGCATATTTACATTTACTTAATATCTTATGTTATTTACAGGTGATATTTGCAGTTAATTTTGTTTTGAATATTTTTGAAAAATCGATCTCATTTTCAATATGATGGGCATTTATTTCTTATCTTCATTAAAAGGGATTTGGAAACCACTAATCAATGCTCTCGCTTGTGCATCAGTCTCTGCTGATGTATTAATGTTGATATGCATACCAAAAGAAACAGGCCATAAATCTTGATTACTATCAATTTCAGGGAAAAACCTTACATCATTTGGAGTTAATCCAAAGGAAATACTTCCAAACTTGTTACCTGATGTATTGTTAATACCTTTATATTCCCTTATTCTTGGTAAAACTATTTCTGAAAGTGTCAATAAGAATTGTGTCATTGGTAACCCTTTTAACTCTACTTTTGCACCCATATGGTTACCTCTTCTTACCTTCCAAGCTGGAACATCAGTTTTTGAATATAGAGGTTTTGGTTTTACACCAGTTATTTGTTGAAGCTGTAAACTTGCAGATATAGCTAATAATGGATTTTCTTTTGCTTGACTTACATAACAGTTTAAAACAACACTTTCGATTTCCGGTATGTTTTTCCATGATATTGGATTAACATCAGGTAATTGTGATTTAGAACCCTTTGGGAATTTAGTTCTTCTATTTATATGATATGGTGATGTTCCATCCCATGGTCTTCTTTTCAAACCTTCTACTTTTTCCTGTCCATGTGTATAACTCATTAATAGCATATCACTCTTTAAAGTATTTAAATAATGTTGTTTACCTCTATCTTGAGCAACTGTGACAGGTCTAAAAGCTGGTGATCTTACATCGTTCTTTTCAAATTTTAATTCAGGGAATCTAGGTGATAATTTGGACTTATCTATTTTAACTAAATGATGAACTGGTTGCACAATCGAACAAGCAGATTTTCTCAATTGAATGTTAGTTGAGAAATTTCTACAACTAGTAGAATTTATTATTGTTTTTTGCATCTTGAGGAAACGACAACGGTTGCAGCTTTCTCTTTTTAAATAAAATACTAGAGTTGTTAGAAAAAAAGGATTTTTAAATTTGTATAGTTCTACAATATTATTTCAATTGATTAGTTTGTAAATCGGTTTTCGATCAAGTGTATAATTCTATTGATAATTAAACTTATCAGGTCCCTGGTTTTTCCTAACTCTCAACTCACTTGAATTTTCAATATTTCAAGATTTTTCAAATATAGTTGTAATCGGATCACACTGTACGGAAAGTTAGATGAATTTTAATTAATTTTAAGCAAAGAAAAAATATTATGATTGTTAAGATTTTTAATCGAAAGGTAAAATAACTGATGACCATTGACTTAGATATTTCAAATTAGGAGATATTCTAGTGCATGGTTGGATTTAACCTGTTAATTAACAAATAGATATTAAGAAAGAAAACGATAGCTATTGTGAAGCTACGCTAATTAATATTTGATCCAATTGTCAAATACATAACTATTAACATTATTAATTTAATCTTGTATCAATAGGTCGCATTACTCAGACAATATTTCAGTAAATAAATAAATATGAAGTTTGTGTTTGATGATATATTTGATGAAACTGAAAATAGTGATATTTCAGATGAAGAATTGATTAAAGAAAACATCAATGAGTCTCCATTATCATCGCCGAATGTAGATTATACTTATATTAATGAAAGTGAAGAAGATGAAAATATTCCTCATCTTCGATTACCAAGAAAGAAAGATGAAAATAGTAAAGTTTTAAATGCATTGAATAATTTAGATAATTCTAAAATTGTTATACCAAATCAAGAAGTGATGAAAGAAGAAACTCTTGAGCCTGAAATTGTTAAATATTTAAGTGAATTAGAATTGAATTCTAGGCTTCCGAAAATAGATTATTCAAAGGTAATTCCATTAAGACAAGATATTATCAACCCAATTAAATATTTGGAAATTGCAAGACCTGATATAAATGACATATGTGGCGACACTGATAAAAATAGTGACAAATTTGAAAGATTAAATTCTTTAAAAGATTCATTCTCTAATAAATTAAATACTTTTGTTAATCATAATCTAAATCAAGTTAAAGCAGTTAAATTAAAGAAAAGAGAAGAAATTGAAAGGTTACGTAAAGAAGAAGAGGAAAGACAACGTAAAATTCAAGAAGAATTAAGACGTAAAAAAGAAGAAGAAGAGCGTTTACGTAAGGAAGAAGAAGAGAAGAAAAAACGTGAACGAGAAGAAGAAGAGAAGAAGAAGAAAGAACAAGCATTAAAGGAAAAAGCATTAAAGGAACAACACGAATTAAAAATCAAAGAAGATGAAGAGAAAGCTATTAAATATACTGAAAATGTTGATAATGAAATAACGAATTTTAAAGAAATTGATAGAACATTTTTATATTATAAAGAAAAAATCAAATTAATTAAAAATCAAATTATTGAACCAGTTAAGAATGGTGATAAAAATTTGAAAAACTTATTATCTAAGCATAAACGTAAAATCAATCCCAAATTTGGTCAATTAACAAATAGTAATGAACAATTGAGGAATGTATATGAAGAATTGATTAAATTAATTGATGAAACTAAACCTAATGAACTTTCATATAAATGGATTTTGAATTTTATTTGTAAAGCGATTGTTTCACAAGCAGAAACTGAAGTTAGAGTAAAACCTGAATCATCATTACCATTAGGTAAATTAACACTATTATTAGTAATTCGTTATGAAGAATTAAAAGATTTGTTAATGGCTAGATTTGTTAAGAAATGTCCATTTGTTATTGGATTTTCATGTAAGATTGATACAGAAGAAGGTAGATTAAGAATGGGATGGAAACGTAAAGAAGATAATAAATGGGAAGAAGATACGACGTACGATGAAAGAATGGGAGGTATGATGACATTATATTCTGTAATAACTAGATTACCAACACCTATTGGATTTAATGGTATTACAGCAGAGTCTAGGAATCCAATACCAATTAGTGAATCATGGAGATTTTTAGCAAGAATTTGTAATATGCCTAATGATTTGTTAACGAATTCGCATTTTATTATAGTATGTTCATGGTGGGAAGCAGCAGGTAAACAATTTTTAGAACAATATAAGAGACAAGGTGAAAAATTACTAAAATTAATTGGTAATGAATTAATTAATTCTGTATCAACGAATAAATATATTGGTGCAGCAAGATTATCAATTTTAATTGAAGATTGGATTACCACTGGAACAATCAAATCATTTCCTGAAATGGATGCATAATCAAATAATAAGAGAATAATATATAAATACAAAAGAAAGCCAATCTTTCTTCCTATGTTTTTTTTTCTTAAATTGCATATAATTAGTAATATATTTAGTAATATAATTAGTAATATAATTAGTAATATTATAATAAATTTTTCAATGGACAAAAATTATTTTGAGAAACGCGGAGGCGTGAACGTAGAGACATGTAAATATTGAAAAAAATAAAAAAAAGAAAGTAAAAGTTCTAGAAAATTTCAAATCAAGATGAAAAAAAATATATATATATATAAATATACGAGTGAATTGGTAGCATGTATTACTTTAAAATAATAAGACCACAATCCCAAAAAAAGCAGCAGTATAAAGAATACAAGCTAAAAAATGATGAGAGAAGTTGATGTTGCTATACCTGAAATACCTCAATTACCATATCCAATATTTTGCTCTGAATACAATGAAGTTATAAATGGATTTGGCAGAGGATCTAGTGAGTTAGGCATACCAACTGCTAATATTGATATCAATAAGCTTCCTAGTATTATCAATGATGAATTATCATTAGGAGTGTATTTTGGCTATTGTCAATTAAAGGAGAATGATGAATTGAATTTGAATAACAACGATACAGCCATTGATACGGTTAAATTTCGTGAAAATGGTAGTGAAGTGATTTATAACTATGGTAATGAATTAAATGGATTAAATAATGATAAAGAGAAGTTACCAGTGGTGTTGTCCATTGGTAAGAATCCATTTTATAATAAGGAAGATTTGAATGACATACAAAAGACAGTCGAATTGCATATATTACACGAATTTGAATCTAATTTTTATGGAGCATTGATTAAATTTAATATACTTGGATACATTAGACCCGAATTAAACTATACAACTAAAGAACAATTAATTAAAGATATTAATATAGATATTGAAATTGCTAAAAAAACATTAAATAAACCAACTTATTTAAAATATAAAGATTTATTGTAATAATATAATCGTAATAATATAGTAATATAATAGTAATAATGGAAATATACCACAAAACAATGATCTAACTCTTCACCTTCACATTACAACACTACAATATAATTTTTAACGGTTTTTAATACAACATCCTAAACGTAATGCAGAGACTGTTTCTCTTGTTAACGTGAGAAACAGTCTTCTACAGTATAGTAAATTATAAATCATAAATTGTAAAATATTATAAGTTTTAACTTAGTACGATGAGAAACTACTGTACCACTCATTCTTATTTCTCGAAATTTGAACAAAATTATTTTTTTTCAATATTTTCGTATTTTAACAATTGCCTTGTACGTGTGCTACACTACAATATCATTAATTTTTTTCAAATTTTTCAAAAAAACATAAAACTGCTTCTCATTTCGAAGAGCGAATTTGTGTCTTGTTGCAATGTTCATGTTCTATATAGTACTATAATACACTACAATACAATACAATACAATACAATACAATACAATGATCTATGAATGATATTTTAATAGAACAGGTTGTTTCGATCGTTTATTAATTGTATATTAATAAGACAATGTTAAGATAGTATTAATTATCAAGAATATTATATTCTCAAACGCCATCTGATTAATCCATATTTGAGTACTTTAAATTTTTTTAGTGGGTATAGTTTAGTATGGTAAATGTAAAATTTAATTGATTTCTTTGTATTTATTTTTATCGATCGTTAAGTTACTTTAAATGATATTTTTAAGACACTTTTCTTTCTTGATTTTGATTTAGAAATTTTGTAACTTTTTAAATTTCTTTAAACTTTTTTTTTTCAATTAAATTTTCATAATTCTATTAATATATAAGTTTTAGTAATTTTTTTTTTTTTAATTAATTATTTTATATTTAATTCCATATTAATTATTTTATATTCCATTGTTATATTATTATTATTATTATTATAATTGTTATTATAATTATAATTATAATAATACAAACAATACAATTCAATCAAGTATGTCTGAACAAAAGAAAAATTGTTGTATCACTGAATGTGATATTTTAACTTGGAAAAACCCAATTGAAACTGGTAAAATCTTTGGTGCTAGTTTAATTTTCATTTTATTTATTAAGAATATTAATATTTTGACTTTCTTAACTCATACTTTATATCTAGTCTTTTTCACAACTTCCACTATTGAATTCACCACTAATTTAATTCTAGGTAATGGTAATGGTTTAGTTACAAAATATGGTGTTCAAAATTGTCCAAACACTGTAGGTTTCATTAAACCTTATGTCGATGAATTTTTAAAACAATTACCAGTTAAACAAGCAGCTATGAGAAAATTAGTCTTTGCTGCTTCTCCAAAGAACACTTTCAAGGCTGGTGTTTTATTATGGTTTTTAAATAAAATTTTTAACTTAATTTCTTTCACAAACTTATTATTAATCATTGATTTAACTTCTTTCATTTTACCAATTGTTTACAAGAACTATCAAACTGAAATTGATCAAATTTTAAAACAAATTATTGAAATTTTAACAAAAAATTTGGAAATCGCTAAAAAACAAGCATGTGAAAAGGTTAAACCAACTTTAGAATCTTTAGACAAAAAATTAGGTCCTGTTTCAAAATTAATTAAATCAAAATTAAACATCGTTGATGAAAAAAAAAATGAAACCGAATCTGCTAATAATGATTTAAAGACAAATGCAACTTCCACTGCAACTGACTTCCCATCTGTACCAGCTTCAAAACCAATCTCTGAAGCTATTAACGCTGCTGCTAATGAAGCCACTAAGAAAGCTGAAGAAATCTCAAATTAATTAAAGTTACAATCTTCTTTTTTTTTTAACACCATTTATAATTAACTATATATTATGTATATTAATTAATTTCGTTTTCTATTTATATATCGCTGTAAATGTATGAAATATAATATATTATTCAAAAAAAAAAAAAAAAAATATTGTTATTGTTAATTGCAAATTGATTAAAATTTAATTTTATTTATATATTTATAAAAAATAATTTTATACTGCAATATTATATTGTCGTAGCTTTTCTCTAGCTCTTAAATGTCCTAACTTGTAAGCTATTTCAAATCTTTGAATAGCTTTATTCATATCCTGTTTACAACCAATCCCATGTTCATAGTACGTGCCAAGCACATATTCGGCTTTACTAAATTTACCATCACTAAGTCGACAACTTTTTAATACCCAATTAAAAGATTCATGTAAATTAGGTTTTAATACATTAGGACAACCTGTAAAATACCATCCTGCAATTGATAACATTGCAATTGCATTAGGGTTGGTTTTATATGATTTCATATACCATGCAATTGATTTTTCACCACAAATTGGTAAATTAAGGTATCCATTTTCATAACAATAACCAATTTTCCATTGTGATAATGCATGATTAAATTCAGTTGCACCTTTATAATAATTTTTCAATGCTTTTTCAGCATCTTTATGCAAATTCGATTCAGTTAATAATGTTTTAATTGAATTGGTTAAATTATCAAATTCATATATTTTGGCTAATTCATAAACAGATTGAGATGTACTACTTTCTTCAAACCAATTTATTGATAGTCTTACATCCGGTTCAATTATTCTTTGACCAGTAGTTTCATTGATATTATTATTTAACCCATATAAATAACACATCCCAAGTTTATACATACATAACTTATTATGGCATCTTAAAGCACCGCTTTGATAATATTCAATAGCTTTTTTAATTAAAGTTTCTCTTGTAATGCCTTTTGATGGATCTACTGAAACACCTCTTTCAAATTCATAACTTATACCTGATCTGTAGAAACTATCAGAATGATTAAATTTAGCTGCTATCTGGTATAATTCAAAGGCTTTTGTATCATTTCTATCAATAATATTTTTA
The DNA here is from genome assembly GCA_030573835.1 of Tetrapisispora taiwanensis (nom. inval.). Classification (NCBI taxonomy): domain Eukaryota; kingdom Fungi; phylum Ascomycota; class Saccharomycetes; order Saccharomycetales; family Saccharomycetaceae; genus Tetrapisispora; species Tetrapisispora taiwanensis (nom. inval.). The sequence continues at coordinate 14,295 of JAJMDZ010000006.1, forward strand.
TCTTTAATCTTAAGATATGGTTGGTGAGAATATAATGTAGCCATCAAATATATAGCTTCCGGATATTTGTTTGATATAAGTTTACTCAAAACTTTGAATGAATGATCAATTAAAATTTTTTGATTTTTTATTATTTCTTCAGGTTTTAAATTTCTTGATAATTTTTCAGCATTAATATTATACTGGGAAATAAATTCATCTTTAAATGCATATTCAAATAATGTTTCACACCAACGTAATTGAATTTCGTTATTAAAATTTGGCGAATCATTAATTGTGTTTTTATATATTTCATAAAATTTTAAAGCTTCAGGTGAGTAGGTTGATAAATCTATTTCTTTACCAGATTTAGTTCTTTGGCTCTTTGCTGAAGCATCCTTATTATGATGTGTACTAGGTGTATTCACTTGGGTATTATTATTTGAATGTGTTGTTGACGGACTATCTACTATAGGTCTATTATTCGCATTAAAATTCTCTGGTGCTGTAACTATAGACGAATTGGTGGACATAAAAGATTGTGAAGATGCATTATAAGTCGGCTGTTGTATTACTGGAGTTCTGTTTGGAGGTCTTCTTATTTGACTTTCTGCATCAAAATATGGTGAATTTGTTGAAAATTTACTAGATTGTGCGCTATTTATATTAAAAGTTTGTTCTGTTGGTGTATGAACTGGTGTTGAATTAAAACCTTGTTTTGGAGGGAAATTAGAATAATTAACTGGAATTTGATTATTTATTTGAACACTGTCATCTATTGGATACGGAACATTATTTTGAGTCTTCCTTATATATTGAGCATTCTGAGAATTACCATATTGATTTCTATTAGGAAATTCATTCATGTGACTTTGATACCTTTCATCATTATTATAATGATTATTTCCGTAATTCATTTTTGAAAACTAATTAATAAAACCAAAATCTTCTTAAAATATATTACAATCGTTTTTACTAATTTAATGGTATAACTTTTTGAAATAATAATTTGAAACTATAAAATAGGATCGTCTATTGTATAAATTTTTAAACTTTTGAGATTGCAATAATTTTGCTCTAATTATTACAGAAAAAAACTACTAAATGTAATTGGAACCAAAAATTAAAAAAAATGCCAATAATAGTGTTTTAGCTCTATGGATATCTTTATTACTTATAAATTTTAATATACAATTAAAGTAGTAACCTTGATTAATATAAATAAATTTATATACACAATTTATTAAATTTATTAAATTTTAAAATTCACATTAAAAGGTTTTTATTTTCTTTTTAGATACCGATGTTCTCTTAGAAATATGTCCGCGTAAAATAAAATGTCAATAATGAAGAGCCGAATCATGCATGAATAAGAACAAAATTTGATAATATGAATATTATTTCGAAGCTCGAATGGTTTCAACAATAGTTAAAAGATGATATTATTTTAATATGAATATGATTGTATATATAATTATGATATATATGCATGTTAATGTAACACAATTACATGCGATTAATTGTCTTTCATTTAGATTTTAGATTTTAGGTTTATGTAGAGAATGGGTTCCATTTATAAGTTATGTTTGGTAATTATGGCGGTTTTGTTTGATTTTGAATATTTATATTTTGTTATTTCATTTTCTATAAATCTGTTTGTATCGTAGATTGATCAGCAAAATCGTTCTTCCCGTCGATTTCTACCTCTCCACTAATGCGTTTTTCAGTGCCAAGATTTTTTATAATTGTATCGTCTTCTGAAACAATGTTCATATTACTTAATATTGTCGTCCCTGGAAGAAGCTTACTATCTCCATTGCCATTATAATCATTTTGTTCATTTTGTTTTTGGTTAGTGTTTCTTGATGACGGCATTATTGGTAAAGAAAATGAATTATCAAATTCTGAATCAGAAATTTCGTCTTGACTACTTATTGAGTTATTATTGTTGTTACTTTTTATTTCATTTCTGAGTGGCGAAGTAACGTAAATTTCATTATTTGAATAATTTGAAGCATTCTCATTTAGAATTTTAAATTTATCAGGTGAAGGAATAACTAAATTATCATTTGAGTCTAATGACTTAATTGGGTCATTGATACTATCTTCATTATTTATTATTGGGCTGCTATTATTTTCATTTTTATCTATCAAATTATCATCATTACTATCATTCGATAACATTGGTTTATTTTGTTCTATATTGGTATTATAATTGTTTACGTTACTATCAATGTGTTCTTCTTCATCACTTTCATAATTGAAAGGATCATTTGAGTTTGATAATAAATTGTCTAAACCACCACCAGACCATCCTTTTCTAGCTATATTTTCTGAAATTTCAACTTGAGCTCTTGTAGTACTAGCTACATTTTTTAACACTACATCACACGTTTCTTCAACTAATTTATAACAATCTTGAAAATAATCGTGTTTTAAAGTTTCAACTTGATCAAGTTGTAGCTGTAAGCTGTTTAAACTTTGTCTATATGTTAATATGTTTCTAATTTTCTTTTTAGCTAATTCGGAATTTTTCTTTTCTTGTATCTTTAAATTAGTACTTAATTCCAAAAAATTTGTCTTAAATTCTTTATTAAGTTGTTTACTTTCATTGTTAAAATTGTCTAATTCTTTTAAAACATTTTCATTTAAAAGATCATTAATTATTCTTGACATAATTTGTTCATGATTAGCTAATAAATGAAATAAACCACTTGCTTTTAATAATTTATCGGCAGTTGTATCACTACAACCTTTCAATTTTGATATTGCTTCTAATGAAAGAGCTAATTCACTTGATTGATTTGAAATATCAACTAATTTAGTTGAATAAGACTTTGAATTTTGATGCAGATTTTCAATTGCTAATGTTGTATTATCCATATCTTTTTTTGTTACTAATGTTCTTAAATCACTAATTGAACTTAAACCAGAATTAACACTTGAAGGACGACGACTTGAGAATTGACTTGAAATTTTACTAAATGGGCTGAAAATATTATTTTTTTTATTAATTTGTTCATTATTATTATCTTCGATATTTAATTGAAAATTTATATCTTCGTTTTCATTTAAATCTTGCAGTTTTTGTTTATCATTATTTACTATTGAATAAAATTCAGATAGATGTGGGGCATGATATCTTGAAGAGTTCTTCTGTACATCTGAATCAAAACCCAGATTATTATTCACTTGTTCACCCATCAGTATATTAATTTTTTTATTTGAATGCAGTTCTCTTAGATTCTATTCTTAATTGAAAATAACTATATATTAATAGAATCCAAAAAGAAATAGCAAAAGTTAATTTAAGAAAATAAAATCTAATTAATGGAATTGAAATAAATAAATTATTTTTAAATTCAAAATGTTAATTTTTCAACTTCTTGTTTTCTGCCAAAAAAAAAATTGTAAAAAAAGATACAATATCTATTAACTCTCAGATGGACTGATATCTTTTATGGATTTCTAAAGTTATTAAATTATTTTAATAAATAATATTGAATAACAATCAATGATTAACTTCTTTTATGAAACTATCACTTTACCCTTATAATGAATGTTTATAATATTTGAAAAATGTTTACGTATTTGATGATAAATATTTTATTTTTTTGTATACAAATAGAGCCTTTCTTTTTGGTGAAAATTGTAAATTGGTAAGATGAAAGGAAGTTAAAATTCATAAGAAAGTAGTAGTTAAACAAGATATAAGAAGCAATACTTTTTATATTATTATAATCATTGAATATTAGTTGTGACAAATTGTATAGATTTTGTTTCAAATTTTCAAATAGAAAAGCTCTATTGATAAATAATATCAAAAAATTGGATTTTTTTTCAATTGATTTTAGGGAAAAAGAATTGATAGAGTAATAGTTTTTTTTTTGCATAATGAATAATATTAGGTTGATTGTCCCTAGTTCTTCAATTACAAAAATTGTAACAAATCATGGATTACCAAAAATTGGTTTAAATTTAATTAGTAAAAGATTATTTTCTTTAAATTCTCAAATTAATTATGCAAAACAAGTTAAACATAATTCGAAATCAAATGCCAGACGTACTATAAAACCAATTGATTCTAGAAAGACATATTTAATGGATGCTTATAAATATATGATGGATAATAGTCCTTTAGTTTTATTTGTTCATTATAATAATCTATTCAAAAGTGAAGATGAACATTTTAGATCTCAAATTAAAACTACTGGGGGTACATTAAAGAAATTAAGAAATGGTATTTTCAGTGCATATTTAAAAGCTTCTCATTTAGAAGATCCTTGTACATATATAAAAAAGAATGATAGAAATTATAATCATCCATTATTACCATTATTTAAAGGACAAACTGCAGCAATTTATTTTAATGAAACAGATCCAACGGCAGTTGCTAAAATTTTAAATATGTTAAAAAAAAATCAAGATAAATTATTTGTGATAGGTGCAAAAGTTGAAAATTCAGTTTATGATGTTCAAAAATTAGATGAATTTAAAAATTTACCTTCTCATCCTCAATTGCAATCACAATTATTAGGTATATTACATGCATTAAGTGGTGTTGGTTTAGTTAACACTTTAGAAAAGGCTTCAAAAACGTTGTATTTAACTTTACAATCTCATAAAGATAATAATTTAGATACAACCAAATCTGAAGACATAAAACAAGATACTGAAAATTAAGATAACTATTCAAATATTTAAAAATATTCATTCTCACCTTTTTCCTCAAAGGAATTTTATTCATTATGAAATATTATCTAACTCTAATATGAATTAAATGATTTTTAAAAAACAACTAAATTTGTATATAAATTGGAAAATAAAAGATAAAATTAAATAGATTTAAATTAGAGATATATATTAAAGGTCAAATTTAATAAATACCCTTGTAAATATTAATAATTAAATGTTGTTAAAAAATAATAAAATAATATTCGAAAAATAATTTGGAATTGAAGCCATAGCATTATAAGATGGGATATAAATTGATATAGATAATAAAGATAGATAATATTATATCATATTCAATCAGCAACTTTGATCATTAAATCCAGTATCTTTCTTATTTGTTTGTAGATTTATTCAAAAAAAGTCTCGTCGCTACCAATACTATTCTCTTAATAGCGTATATGGAATAAATTTTTGTTCTTTTTTTGCAAACAACGAAAAATTTTAGTGAAAAGAAAAACTGTTACATCTCATCTCATCTCATCTCATATCATCACATCTCCATTTGGTTGAAACAAAAAATGATATTTTATTTATTTAATCAATATTTATTATTTGAAATAATGGTTTAGTTATCATTAACAGTAGGATATATTTTTATTTAATTTTGAAATAAAAATAAAAAAAAGAAGACATCGCCAATAAAATAGTAAATAAAATGAGTAACAAAGATACTGGTTCAAAACGTTATGCTTATCGTTCAAATAAAGAAGAGAATCGTAAAGAATTGAAGCATGTTAAGATTGATGAAACTAGTTTAGTCAATGAAGGTAAGAAAATGGATTTACCAAAGAAGAGATTTTATCGTCAAAGAGCACATTCTAATCCATTTTCTGATCATCAATTAGACTATCCAGAAAAACCAGCTGATATGAATTGGTCAAAATTATATCCATATTATTATGATGAAAATTCCAAAGAAATGACAAAAAAAGTCACTATTGCTGATATAGGTTGTGGTTTCGGTGGTTTACTAATTGATTTATCACCAGAATTTCCAAATGATTTAATTTTAGGTATGGAAATTCGTGTACAAGTTACAAACTATGTTGAAGATAGAATTATTGCTTTAAGAACTAATAATGTTGAAACAAAAGGTTATCAAAATATTAACGTATTAAGAGGTAATGCTATGAAGTTTTTACCAAATTTTTTTGAAAAAGGTCAATTATCAAAAATGTTCTTCTGTTTCCCAGATCCACATTTCAAACAAAGAAAACATAAAGCTAGAATTATAACTAATACTTTATTAAGTGAATACGCTTACGTACTGAAAGAAGGCGGTGTTGTATACACCATTACAGATGTTGAAGATTTACATAAATGGATGGTAAAGCATTTAGAAGAACATCCTTTATTTGAAAGATTAGATGAAACTTGGGAATCAAATGATAAATGTGTTCAAATTATGAGACATGCTACTGAAGAAGGTAAGAAGGTTGAAAGAAAGAAAGGTGATAAATTTGTTGCTTGTTTTAAAAGACTTCCAACACCAGAAATTATTTAAAAATTCTACTGTTAGTTAATGCATATATAATTAAAGTAAAAATAAAATTATAAAAATAATAATCTGTATATTTAGTAATTTAAAAGAATCGAATTTTTTTTTTAAATTTTTATTAATTTATTGATTTTAAACTCTTATAAAAATTCTATTTTTTCTTTATTTAAAAGATATTTCTTCATTTCTAAACCATATGCAAACCCAGTTAATTTTTTAGAACTTCCTAGCACACGATGACAAGGGATCAAAATAACTAAATTGTTTGTACCACACGCTCTCCCTACAGCTCTTACTGCCTTTGGTTTACCTATTATATTTGCTATGTCCCTATATTGAAGTGTTTTACCATGTTTTATTTTACTAATTTCAATCCAAACTTTTTGTTCAAAATCAGTGCCTGTAATCAATTCAAATTCTAAAGTCTCATTTGGTGTATCCTTTTCTTGATTTAGAATAGATTTGAAAGTTTCTTTGGTTTCTTCTAATTTCAATTTATCTTTAAAAGTGGATTCATCATTTAAATGGTATTGATTCTTATTGTATTTCTTTTTTTGAACCTTATCAAACCAGGACAACGTACCTTTTAATAAAGTGGCTTCATTTTTCCCCAATCTTATATATACAATTTTGTTGTTATTATTGTTAATAACTACTAAAGCTTTGATCCACTCAACTTTAACAAAAAAATATGTAACCTCGACTTTCATTGTGTATTTTTAGTTGGTATATAAGTTTTTATATTGCCTCTATCTAAGATGTTACAATTACAATATATAAAAATTTTAATATTTTTTTAATAGAAGTTTAATAATACATTAATAATGCAAGAATTATTTTTCAACATTTATTATATAATTATTTTCACTAATCATTTATATATGGGGCTTTAATTAATTATGGCGTCGCGTATTTAAAACAAAATATTGATGAAATAAACATTAAAAGTTACAGAATGTATACCACAATTAACAATCTTACTTACCTACAGAAGAGAAAGAAAAGTAAATGAATCAAAAATTTATTATTATATATATTTTAAATTATAAACTAATTACGTTCATTCATGAATTGATCAATTCTTGGAATCAATGATTGAGCCAAAGCAAAAGAGAAAACTAACTTTGGACCAGTTGTTAATAATTTTGGAGTTAAACCTTTAAAGAATGCAGTGATACCTTCATTCTTAATAGTATTTTTAATGATAGTTAAACCAGTTTCAGGATTTTCAAAAGATCTATTTTGAATTCTTGTTTTAATAACATCTAGTGGAGCAGAAACGATTAATGAAGCAGAAGCACCAACGATTGAAGAAATAAAATTTTGTGACCATGTAGCTTGAGAATAATCTTCTAAGCCTAAGATATATTCTTTTGCAAACGCATTACCACCGAATAAAGCGAAAGAACCTGGAGCGTTTCTTGCAGCAGTCCAACCCCAACCTCTATATAAATTGAAAATACCTTCATCTTTTAAAATTTTAATGAAACTTCTACCTCTAAAAGATTCTGGATTTGTTTGTCTTTTAATTTTTAATACATCGAATGGTAATAAAACAATTTCACCAATACCGATTATTGAACCAGCGGTAGCCGATCTTAAAGCTTTACCAGTTTTTTCACCAAAAGCATTATCAAAATCTTTTTTATAATTTTTATTTAAAAAATCATTAACAAATGGTTGACCACCATATTTATAAACTCTTTGTAAAACTTTATAAACTGTTGCATAACCTAAACCTGGATATAATGTGAAAATTTTTTTAGTTAATGGTAATTCGGAATATTGTTTAAATATGACTTTATTGAATTCATTAATTGAAGTAACTTTTGAATTATTTGTCATTAATCTTTTTGAAATAGTATCAACTGGATGGAAAACACCAATTTCCAAAATACCAGCTGAAGCAGAACCTAATAATCTTGCTGTACCAGATTGTTTTCTATCGTTTGAACCCATTATGAATATGATATTTGTCTTATTATTATAATTTAAAGTTTATTTACAAGAATGCAATTATATGATAATTTCTTAATCTTATTATATTTATATTTATATATATATATATAATTATAAATGTGATTAAATATGTTATAACATTACCAAATTAGTTAATTTTAAATAATCGTTACTATAATCATAAGTTTCTAAAGAAAATAAACAATAGATCTCTCAATCACTGTTACTTTCACTCTATCAGATCTATCAACTCTATTGAATTTTTAACAAAATCCATTTTCTTTTTACTCTTAACTTTAATTATATTAATCACTGCATCCCGTTCTCTTGAAAATTAAATATATTATAAAATTGGAAAAACAAAATTGTAATCAATTGACCAATTAAATCCAATTTCACACAGTAATTAACATACAAGAATATAAATTTTTAATAAAATGACTGATTTAATTAAATTTTAAAATGTTTACTCATTTCGGTTACAACAATTAAAAAAAATTTTTTTCACTTCAGTAAAATTTCAGTTTCGTAACGAAGTATTTTGTTATTGAGGGTTTGCGAACCCTAATATTTTTGTTTGTGAAACCAGGGTTGTTAGGGTTTGGTTTTTTGGTTTTTATTTTTTTTTCGAAATTTTTGGAAAATTTCATTTTTATTGACCATGAAAAATATTTGTAAAATTAATTATGGTAAAATTAGATACTTGAAATATTCATTAAGATAAATAATTTTATTAGGTAATATTTTACAATTATATTTATATAAATGTATTATTATATTTTGAAACAAGTTATTAACTGTTTCTTTTTAATGTTTTTTTCACTTTATTTTATGCAAATAAATAATCATAATTAAATTAAAGGTATCTCCAATAGATTAAGAAAATATATACATATATATTTGATACATAACAATAAACTAATATTTTACAATAATGGATCCTGATCAAGAAGCTATTGTGAAAGATTTTTCAAGTATTTTAGAAGAATTAACTTTTAATTCAAGACCTATTATTACTACTCTAACAAAAATGGCTGAAGAAAATATTACTTTAGCACAATATTTTGTTGATGCATTAGAGACCAGAATTGAAAAATGTGTACCAAAACAAAAATTATATGCTTTTTATACATTAGATTCAATTTGTAAAAATGCTGGCAGTCCATATACAATCTATTTTAGTAGAAATTTGTATAATTTATATAAGAAAACATATCTTTTAGTTGATAATCAAGTTAGAACAAAATTAATTAATATGTTTAAAACTTGGATACAACCAATTGAAAGTACAGGATTACCAATATTTGATAATGTTGAATTAGATAAAATTGAAAACTTTTTAATTAAAGCAAGTGCATTACATCAAAAAAATTTTAAAAAATTATTACCTGAACCAACTATACCCTTATTATTAAGAGATATTGATAAATTAACTGCATTAACAAATGAAAGAATTAATAAAAATAAAAATAAATTAAATGATAATAATAATAATAATAATGATAATAATAATGATAATAATAATGATGAAAAAAATAATATAAATGAAAAAGATTTAGAAAAATTAAATATGAAAATTTTAGTTTTATCACAATTAAAACAAGAATTACAAAAAGGTAAATTAACAAAATCTGCATTAAAACAAGTTCAAGTTCAATTATTACAAGTATTTGCACAAGATCAACAAGAATTACAAGAACGTATAAGACAAGAACAATTATTAGAATTTCAAAAAAAAGAAGAACTTGATCAAAGAATTAGAGCTGAACAACAATCACAGCAACAGCAGCAACAGCAACAGCAACAACATAGTCTATTGAATCAAAACCAATCTTTGCAAATTAACAATGATCATAATCCTTTATTTGGAAATTCATTAAATTTAAAGCCTACTGGTTTTTCATCTATATTTAATAATTCAACTTTTATTGGAGGATCATTAAATGTAGATAACCAACAAAATCCAATGAATTTAAATAATAACGTTATTCCACCAGCGATGAATTTTTCAGAAGTTGAAAAAGCTAAAAAACTAAATAATATGCATACTCTATTCGAGTCATTAAAATCAGAAAATTTACTATTCCAACCTAATGAAGAATCTATATTGACATTAAATGCTAAATTGAATATCGAAGGAAATTTAACTAAAGCAAATTTAAATAAATTGAATTCCAATTTAATAGAATTACCCTCTGTTGAATTTATGACTAATGTAATTGAAGATTGTAAAGCCTATTTCTCAACAGCAAATATTGATATTGTAAATAATGCAACAATTAACCTAACACAAGATTTTTTACTTGGAGATAATAAAATTATTGAAAGCAATTTTGTTAATACAATTTATAGAGCTAAACCAAAAAAATGTACTTTATGTGGGAAAAGATTTGGTAACACGCCTGATGAGAGAAGATTGCAAAGTGATCATTTAGATTGGCATTTTAGAATAAATAAGAGAATTAAAGGTTCTGAAAATACATCAGCTAACACATCAAATTTAAATTCAGCAGCAAGTACTACACAAAAAAATATACAATCACGGAATTGGTATTTACATGATTCTCAATGGGCATTATTTAAAGATGAAGAAATTATTTCAACATCAAGAAACGAAAATTCTGCCACTTTAATTAATTTAGATATGACTACAAATAATACTTTCCAAAATTATGATGTTAGTGAAAATAGAAATGGAAATTCATTAGCACCAGAATCTACTAAAAATTTTAAAATTGATGAAGAATTATTGTCAAAGAAGTATCTAGTTGTCCCAGAAGCAGTTGATGATATGTCTTTTCAATGCCCAGTGTGTAAAGAGATCGTTTCTGCATCATACGACGATGAACTAGGTGAATGGATTTGGAGGGGTTGTATGGAATATAAAGGTAACTATTTCCATGCCGCCTGTTATTACGAATCTGCTAAGAATAAAAACAATTCTATAGGACTTGAATTGGATATGGAAAAGTTGAAAAATTTAATTACTGATTAATTAACTAATTATAATTTAAGAAATAATAATAATTAATAACAATATTGAAATCAAACTTCAATACACGTTAAATAAGTAGACTATAATTTAGGTTATATATTATGTTACAGTTACCAATTTTATAATCCGGTAACATATCGTAAGTATTTAATTCACTTTTATGGCTTTTAGGATTAATATAATTTGAATTTGAATATGCAAGATATAATTTATTATTATATACTATTTAATATTAAATAAAATATTTAGAGATAATAGCGAATAGTTAGAAAGTATAAAAAATATCGCCATTATTATTGTTACAGTAGTTTACCTATTGGATAATAAGTAAAACAATAATCATGTAGTTACTAATATCTATTTTTCGTTGGTATCATTTTTTATATTAAGCTCTGATCTCAATGAAGCTATAAGGAATTGATTATCTAAAACTTCATTTCTTAATTTCGAAACCGTTGAATAAGCTTCATTTAGCATCCTATTTCTAGAATCTAAAAGAATCAAAGACTTTTCCAATAGAGATTTGATATAATCAAGTTCTCCTTTACTTTCTGTAGCAGAATCAAGCATAACAGATGGTTCTTTATTGTTAATCACTTGTAAATCAGTGTTCGAGCTATTTTTACTATGTGATAATTTTTCATTAGTAGATACATCCTCAGTTTCTGGCTCTCTTGATTTCAAAGTTTCGATTCGTTTAATATCATCATCAACATCCTTATCCACAATATCCGTTTTTTCTGAGGCGTCTATTATTTGTATGTCATCATTAATTTCATCATCAATATATTTATTGATGTCAATCTGCATATTCAATAAGAATTTTAGAATCTTAGAAATCGTCCAGATTCTCACCTGTTTCGTTGAAGCCCATTTTAACATTGCGGATTTAAGTGATGCAGAAACTTGATCATATTGGATATCTTCTAATTCGCAATTCAAAATTACGATATCAACTTCATCTGAATAATTTTCCATTATATTGCTTTGAAATTCCTTTTCAAAAATAGTTTGTATTATGTTAAAGATCTTAGAAAATTTAGGAAGAATATCATAAGATGTCTTCTCAAAATATATGTTACAATATTTCAAATTCATTTTCCAGTCTGAGTACCATTTTATTCTTCCGATTGTAGTTTTATCATGATGCATCGTCAAATCAAATACTGCTTTGTTGTTATTCATATTAATTTTTTCAATGTTTTCCAAACTTTGTACGTCACCAACCACGTTTTTATTATTTTGATTTTTAGAACGTTGAGTCTTTGCAATTGATGGAAGTTCATTTAAATCAGAGATAAACTTTAACCTTTCCTTCTTTTTCCAATTTTGAAATAGAAATGCCTTAGAATGTTGATAATTTTTAAAAGATGATACATTATTTGTTGAACTTACAAATTTATTTGTATTCAATGCTGAATGATTGAATACCCCAGAATCTATTAAATTCGATAGTTTATCTCTTTTGAAAAATGAATTATCAAAGGTTAGCTTATTCATCCGCTTACTTATTTCAAAATTATACTTTTTAAACGCTAATTCAGGTTCATTTTCAGCCTCATTTTTTATTCTTGATTCAATATTAATTAGACCAGCTAATAAATTTTCTATTTTATACTTTTTATTACTTGAATTTCCTGTGCTTTCCATCTCACTTGAACTATAACTATCATCAGAACCTTCTTTTGAATCTGATAAAAATGATACTTCATTAGTCATGTGTAGAATACCATTAGAATCATTATCAAGAGCTATATAATGATTTGCTATCATATTTGAATTTTTATTTCTTAATATTCTAGTGTTGGCAAACGTAAAATCTTCTAAATTAAAGGTTCTTGAAGAATTTGAACCTGAATTTTTATTAGAATCAGATGATATTGACTTTTTATCCACCTTGTTAGCCTTGGTTGATAAATTTGAAATTGACACGATTGGTGCCTCGGAAATTTCTTTTACAGAACTAACATCTTTATTGAGCTTTTGGTTAGCAGTGATATTATCCTTTTCGTTTTGTAACGGGATGTCTTTATTTTCTTTGTAGTTTGAAGTTAAGCTTTTTTCGACCTCAACTGTCGCAATAACTTTTTTTGTTAAGATATTTTTTGATTCACTTGAATTTTGCATCACTGGATAAGCTTGAAATGCATCATTTGAGTCCAGCTTCTCTTTAGTGTTATCGGAAAAATCTTCAATCATTGCAATGTTTAATTCTTTCTCTTTATCAACATCATTGATTGTCATCTCAGTTTCACGATTGCCTAGCTGGGTTCTTTTCTCAATGTCACTAACTTCTTTTTTCATTTCAACTTCAATATTTTCTGGGATATCGCTGGTATTGGTTATATTCTTTTTTTTTTCACTTTTATCGTTTTTGTTTTTTTTCTCTGCTTCAATATCCACTGGATAAACTTTAATATTACTATATATTGGTTCCTTCCTGACATTTTTATTGTTTTTGGTCTCTTTAGATTCAGTAGCATTATCTACTTCTCTTATCTCGCCATCATTCTCTTTCATAGAAATAGGTTCTTCATTGTGTTTTTGATTTTCTTTCTCATTAGAATTCATTAGACCACTAGTTTTATTCTTCTTTGATTTATCATCTTTACTCTTTTTCAATTTATCAGTTTTATTCTTTTTTGTTTGACTGGCTTTATCTGTATCTGTATCTTTGCCACCTTCTGAGCTATTAGCCATACCGTTATTTGCAATTTCATCAATTAAATTAGATATTTGAAGTTTTGTAGAATTCGGTGATTTAGGGTAATTAGTTTGAACAGAATCATCGGTGTCAATAGATTCATTTACAGATTTAGTTTCATTTTTATTTTTGCTTCCAGCGGTTTCAGATTTAGTTTCGTTTTTATCTTTACTTTCAGGGGTTTCAGATTTTGTTAATTCTAAAGTTGATAAAATTTTTTTATCTTTTTTGGCTTTTTTGTTTTTAGAGCTTGGGGTTGTGTCTCCAGTAGCTCTTTTTTTAGAAGTTCTGTTTTCGATTTTTGGTTGAGGAGCATCCATAAGATAGCTAACTTGAGGGATTTCAACAATTGTAGAAGGTTGACGTCGGACTGTGTGATAACCATGGAAACTATTTTGCGGCACTGAACCTTGTGCAATTGGATATGGCGAGACTGAAAAATGAGCGTTAGGTAATGCAGTAATAGGTGGGTTTGGAAATACAGCAGTTGGAAATTGTGCATTTGGAATTGGCCCACCTACGAAAGGGGCACCTAAGAATTGAGCCGCTATCAATGATGAAGTTAGTAATTGCGTGTTTTGAAATGTAGAGTTTGGATACACAGCTGCAGGTAATGTAGTAGTTACAAAAGGTTGAGGATGTATGTGTGGATTCACAAAAATTGTATTTGGGAACTGTTGACCATTTATTGGTATATTATTATTATGAATATTGTTATTAGTATCATAGTTAGTTGTACCATTATTAAAGTTACGAATATTATTGTCATAGTTTTTTTGTTCACTGTTATAGTTATTAATTTTTGTACTAACTTGATTAGTTGGAGCATAAGAAAGAAGTGATGGAGCTTTGGTAGTAGCATGGTTGGTAGTAACCATGGTATATTCAGATTCATTATTTCTGCTAACCATTTTATTGTCTAATTTCGTTAAATGATAATTTTTTTCACTATTAATCGACTTACTCTCTACTAAAGTACTATTTTCTAAATTTAAACTTTGATCATTAATTTTCTTTCCAATATCCTTGTTTGTTTTTTTCTTCTTTGATATTAATAAATCTAATAATTTATTTGATGAAGTAATAGGTTGTGTATTGTTTATTGCGTTGTTATTTATTGATGTGTTAACTTCAAGAGTTGTTGTTTTCACTTCTTTTGGTTTACTAGGTTGTTGTCGTAGAAATAAAGGACCATTATAAGTTGGCGTACTATCTTTACTTTCTTCATTAATTTTCTTTGTAGTGTCTAATGCTTTATT